>ML788821.1:303227-349573 GCA_009831015.1 Picea engelmannii
CCATGACCAAGTCTCCAACTTCAAAATCCAATTGTCTTTTCTTCAAATATGCCTTATGTTTTTACTTATTGTTATTATCTTATAGCTTCTACTTGACCCTTTCCTGCAATTCATGCATGCTTACTGTAAAATTTTCACCATCAACACTTCTAATTTCTTGTTTTCATAGATTCCTTAACTCATAATTCCTCTAGGATGAATTCCATACAAAATCTGAAATGGAATTAATCTCATGCTTGTATTAGGTGAATCAATATATGCAAACTCTGCTTGTGCAAGTACATGATCCCACTATTTATGATGCTCACTTACCATACATCTCAAAATATTTCCCAAGATTCTATTTACCACCTTTGTTTTCCCATCAGTTTGTGGGTGGTATGTTGAACTAAAGGTGATATTGGTTCCTAAAATTTTCCACAAAGTTCTCCAAAAATGACCCACAAATTTTGTGTCTCTGTCAGAAACAATACTTTTTGGAAATCCATGCAACCTAACACTTCTTTAAAGAACAAATATGCAATGTGAGTTGCTTCATTGGTCTTCTTACAACCTATAAAGTGTGCCATTTTTTACAATCTATCAACAACCACATAAATTGAATCATTACTTTGTTGAGTCTTGGAAAAACTAACAAAAAGTCCATACTTACAGAGTCCCATGGTCGGACTGAGATTGGCAATGGCTGATACAATCCAGTATTTTTTCTCCTTCCTTTTGCATACTGAAAAACCCTACATATTTCAACAAATTTCTTGACATCAGTCTGCATGCCAGGCCAAAAATAAATGTACTTAGCTGAGCAAATGTTTTGTGCTGTCCAAAATATCCTACTAATCCACCACTGTGTTTTTCCTTCAATATGTTTTCTTTCATTGAACATATTGGAATGCATAATTTACTACCTTTAAACAACAAACATTCTTGAATAATTTAATCTAACCATGGATTTATGTCTATGCTTACTGGATTTTGACATCCTTCATAAGCATCTTTAAAATCTACATGATCTTTATACAGTTCTTTCAACTCATCAAATCCTACAACATTTACATGAAACTCTTGTAAAATTAATCTGACTCTACTCAATGCATCTACTACCTTATTTCATTTCCCACTTATGTGCTTAATAACAAAAGTGAAATTATGCAGAGAAACTCAATCCATTTGGCATGTCTCTAATTTAATTTTTTTTGGCTACTAATATACTGCAAGGCATGATTATTTGTGTAAAGAACAAATTACTTTGGCACGAGGTAATGTCTCCACTTCTTTATTGCTTGAATATTTGCATAAAACTCCTTGTCATATGAAAAATATCGATGCTTTGCTTCATTTAATTTCTCACTAAAATAAGCAACTGGTTTCTTTTCCTAACTTAGAACAACTCCTATTATAGTCCTAATTGGATCACATTCAACTTGAAAGAGTTTATTAAAACATGGCAGTGCTAAAATTGGTTGTTTTGTTATCTTCTTCTTTAATAATTCAAAACTCTTATCAGTTGCTTCTATCCATTTAAATCATTGTTTGGTTCCTTTTATGGTTTCTATAATTGGAGCACATATCCCACTAAAATTCCTAATGAATTTTCTATAAAATATTTCCAACCCATGAAAACTTCTTACCTCAAAAGAATTCTTTGGAGTAGGCCAATTTATTATAGACTTTACCTTTTCCTAGTCTATCTTCAAGCCTTTTACAGATATAACAAAGCCCAAATAAACCAATTTTTTCTTCACAAAAATACACTTTTTCAAATTGATCAATAACTTTTCTTGTTGTATTTTATCTAAAACTAACCAGAGGTGTCTCAGTGTTCTTCCCTAGAATGACCGTAGATAAAAATATCATCCAGATAAACTATGAATTTTTTTCCAATAAATACTTTAAGTACTTCATTCATCAATATCATAAAAGTGCTAGGAGAATTTGTGAGTCCAAAGGGAATTACCAACCATTCATACAATCCATCATTTGTTTTAAATGTTGTTTTCCATTCATTTCCTTCTCTAATCCTAATCTGATGATACCCACTTTTCAAATCCAATTTTGAAAATATTCAGCACCACTTAAGCAATCCATCAAATCATCAATTTAGGGTAATGGAAATCTATACCTGATTGTAATTTTGTGTATAGTTGTGGAATCTGTGCACATTCTCCATCCTCCATCTTTCATTGGGCTTAGCACTATTGTAACTATGCATGGGCTCAAACTTTCCTTGACTATACCTTTATCAAATAATTCATGTACCTGATTTCTTATCTCCTTGTTCTCTTGTGGGGTCATTCGATATGTTTCTTTATTTGGAAGGTTAGCCCCTAGAATTGAATCTATATGATGACTGATACTTCTCAGTGGAGGTAATTCATTTGGTAAATCATCAACCACAATATCAACAAATTCATCCAACAATTTTTTAACTTCTTCAGGTAGATCATTTAAATTTGTGCTAGTGAGAATTACCTTTGGTTTAAACAAAGTTACTGAATTAACGAGAACCATGACCTCCAAACGAGAACCCTATCCCTTAAAACCCATATTTTCGCATAAAAAACATGAAAATCAACCCCCAAATCAAAAAGTGGTACTACCGGTAGCACCATTTTTTTCTAACTGGGTCAAAATTACAAATTTTTTCAAGCATGACCTTAAAAAATCAAACAGTGACTCAAAAAAACATTAAAATCAACACCTAAATAAAAAAGCGATGCTACCTAAAGAAAAAAAGTTCATGTTGGTCGCTCCTTCATCCTTCAATGGTAAGAAAGTGTGTTTTTCTCCATCTTTCTCAAAAGTGTATGTGTTGTTCCTTCCATCATGTATTTCCTTTTTGTCATACTTCCAAGGTCTACCTAGCCAAATATGACACACATCCATAAGCATAACATCACAAAGTACCTTGTCTTTATATCTTCCAATTTGAAACTCCACTTCACATTTCCCATTCACTATTAGCTGATGTTTTTTTTGTAACCATGACACCTTATATGGAACAGGGTGTGTTATATTTTTCAAAGCCAAATTTTCAACCATATCTATAGACACCAAATTATCAGTACTTCCACTATCAATAATGACTTTACAACATTTACCTTTGCTTTTGTAGACAGTTCTGAAGAGTGTCTTCCTCTGTGTAGGTTCCTTAATCTCTTTATGTGGTTTATGCAGTATTCTCTTCATCATCAAAGACTCTCCAAATTTTGGTACATTCTCATGTACAAATGACTCCACACTTTCTTCTTTTGCCTGAACAACATTTTCACTTCCTCTACTGGTGGAATCATTTTCTCGACATTCGTATGATCTATTCCCAAACTTATTGCATCTAAAACATATGATATAAGATCCTCTACCTATTTGATAAGGTATTCTCCCTCTGAAATCACCACCTCTTGTTGACTTTTCTTGTTGGTGTGAGTTTTTGGCTTCTACCTTTAGAGCTGAAGATATTCCTATGCCACCTTGTTTTCCTCTGCCTCTTGCTGAACTACGACCTCTGCTTCTTTGATTCTGCATCATTTCTAGTTTTTCTTCTTCCTTAAGAGAAAACTGATATGATTCTTCAACAATGTTAGGATATAAAATGTCAATTTCATCTTGGATCTCATATCTTAATCCATTAAAATATCTAACAAATTTCTGAGGATTCTCTTCTATATGGCCAAATCTTATATTCGATTTATAAAACTCTTCAATGTATACTTTATCTGGCATACTTCTCTACTTTAAATTATGCATTTGTCTGGAAATATTAAGTTGACAGTCTCAGGGCATGAATTTACCTTTCAATTTTTCTACCATTATGTCCCATCTCTTGATTCTCTTCTTACCTTTTCTCTGCCTCTCATCTTGTACTCCATCCCACCAGAGTAATTCATGTCCTTTCATCCTTGTCACGACAAATTTTACCTTTTTCTTATCACGTTTCATTTTCATATTCAAAGTACTTTTCCAAAGTATTGATCCAGTCCATCAATTCATCTACATTCTGGTTTCCTTCACACGGTGGCACCTCCATTCTTGGTCTAGAGCTAACTCCCATAATAGCTCTAATTAATTTTTCTTCAACATCTTGTTCTTCAGGATCTTCTCCCTCTTCATCTTCTGCAACTTGTTCTTCTTCACTAACATCTCCCAAGTCAACACTTCTTCGTTGAGAAACTTCCATTTCCTCTAATCTTGCCTGAAGATTTCTCATTTCTTCAATGACTTCAACATTTTCAAGAGGTCTTCCTAGACCTCGGCTTCTTCCTCCTTGTATTCTAAAGGCCATATTCAATTGTCCTTTCTTGGATGTTATGCACTCTGATACCAAACTGACAATCAATTTGTACTAGTTCTCTCCTAACTTTCTCTGTCTTATGTAGAGAAATGACCTAATCAAAAAAAAATTGAATTAAAAGAAATAATTTGAAATTACCTCAACATGTGTTAGTGATCTTTTCCTTCTTTGTGCGACCATATGCTAGAAATGAGGTCTTAATTTCAGGTTCTAAACTCTTTTATCATATGACCATATGTTAAGAACCAAAGGCTTATGCGCATAGGTATGCGATCAATATGGTTCATTGATATGGATCTTGGGTCCTTTATGGGCCATTGATTATTGTTAATCAATCCTCAATACAAATCGTTGGCCATTACAAAACCTAAAATCAACCCAACGTATATCGACATCGAGACGTCAAGAATTTGTATGCCCTCCAACACCTTAAAACCTCTAATGGTCGTGGTGTGTTGCAACGAGGTCCATCGATCTTCGATTTGATGATTTAATCTCTGTCGTGCGATCCTTCCTATGTGCACCATGCCAGACCTTCATGTGGAACCACACAGATGAGTAAATGAATGCCACATATTTTGGGCCCCAGAACGCAGTGTCTCAGACCTCCTTTTGTTAAACCTCCTCGTACTTTGTTGATACATGTCGATCCTACACCGTCAATATGCCACTCCAATCAACGGTTAGATCTTATGCTTGTGAGTCCCCTTTTTATAACTCAACGATGTCATTTAAAACAAGATCACCATCGATCCTATTATGATCGATAGTGGATCATTATCCTCCATATAATTCTTCTCCTCACCATTTCCTTTTTTCCACATGTGTTGGACCGTAGGACTTTGGGATTTTGGGCCTATTCAAGCTACAAGAAAACGACGATGTACAAAATTGTTGATGACCGTTAATCTAATCCTCCTAATTTGATCCTGACTGTTCACTCCTCAAAACATGAATACATAGGGATTTATACAAGGTTTTAGTTTAGAACAAGAATCCCTTTGCACGCGAGCCTTTTGTCTGCAGTCACCAAAAAAAAATTCATTGCTTCTTTAACACATATGAACTCAATCCAAAATATACAGTAACACGAATTCACAACTGTCTTTTATTAGAATGATTGAAGGAATAAGAATACAACATGAAGGCTCAATTCATTCAGTATCTTTGCATACTTCACACACTCACTATGCTCTCCTCTCACACACTCACACACTACACCCTGGTCTCTCCTATCAATCTTTTAATACAATCAGGACCAAATCGATCCAATCCACGGAGATAGGATCAGTTCTGACCAAAATTACACAAAGACTTCATTTAGCTTACAACAAATTGATTCTGATCTTGAAAGATAGGATCTAATCCAAACAGATTCCTAATATATCTAATTCTTCCACCTACTATTACATTCGTGGCAAAATTGCCTTCTTCTTGGAAACCCTAGACTATTACAAAATAATTAAAAACAATTACAATGAGGAAGCCAACTTCCTCTCAGAAAGTTCCTAAGACCTTAGAGATCAAATACTAAATTTTTTTAGAAGATTCTCCTACATAAAAAAATAAAAAAAAAACACCTCTTCATACGAAAGAAAATAAGTAGAAACTCTTCATGAGTGGGATCCAACACTAAACATAGCAAGTTAAGACATAATTATGAGTAGGATGAGGAGTTGGAGTAGGTTGAGAAGGAGTAGGAGCAGAAGCAGTAGTAGGAATAAACTGAGGAGGAGTAGGACAATGCAACATAAAAGTTGCAAATGAAACTATTCATTTGCAACTTTTCATATATATAAGCATTTTTCTAGCCAAGAAACATGTTTGGCTGAAAAAATTGTTTAAATTTTTTAAAAAACATTTATTTGGTGATCAATATCTGATTTCTCCAGGGAGAATATTCTAGATATAAGTTATATGTGCACTCCAACATATTTAAATTTTGGACAAACAATCTTTCTAGTCAAAAGCTGGTGACAAGTATTCAACCAAAAATTGAATTTCTTCGACCAAAAATTCAAGAAAAATCATTTTTTCCACGATTGTCACAAAATAGTAACCAAGGTTCATGGTTTAACCTTATTGTAATATGCATAACATAATCAGACAAAAGGCACGGTCCTTCATTGAACAATGATTTTCCTATATGGGCTTTGACATTAGATATTTGTTTTCCAATATGTGTTTTTTTATTGTAGTCTATTTCTTGTGTCATAGTAGTTAAAGCTTTAAATGGTGCATTTTTATTTTTGTAAAGCATTAAAAATACAAAGAAATATTTGCAAACTAGAGTGTAGGATCACTGTAGTTGTTTCAAGTTTAGATTTGTTTTAGAAAGCTAATCATTGGAATATTGAAGGCATTTTACATAGCTTTCAACCTCTTCCATGATCTTGGTCTCAAATTTAAAAATATAAAGGAGGATTGGGGGGTGGGAGTGTTTCAACCTCCAATTTGTCAAATACAAAGGTTCCCAAGGAGGTCAATTAAATTCCTTTGATAATAACTCCCCCTCTTATCTTATTTACTTGTGAGATCCATAGTGAGAAATACTAACTTCTTCAAGCTTCCCATGTGTGAATCCTAGTGGATGTGTTTAGTATTAATCCTCATTGTTTATTACATTAGAAAGTTCGATGGAGACAACTTTAAGGAGAAATTTTGGTTGGGATTAGAGATTTCTCTTATATTTGGTATGTTAAATTTATAGTTGCTTCTAGGTTCTTTGATCCCTATTGGTGGCTTTGGGTTATTCAGACTCCCTTGGTGACTTTCGGCTACTCGGAATTGACCCAACAACTTGGACGATGTTCCTTTCAAAAAACCCTTCCCATGAACCATTGTTATTTCATGTTATGTGAAATCAAAGGGATGAACATGCAAATCCAATACTGTGAGAAGATGTTGCAAAGGTTCATGGAAATGTGACTTACTTGGCATTAGAATGGGAAAGATGGAAAAAATAGTTTTAAGAGAATAAATAAAAGTCAACAAGGAATGAGACCAAATCATCTCTTGACATTGGTAAGCATATCCTCACTTTGTGACACTAGGAACAATAATTCCATGCTACCTTGTCTATTTGGATGAAATTTATGGAGTTTGATGCCTCTCTATTTTCTATGGGAGTCTTGTTGGTATGCATCTCCAACAATGTGATTCTTCCATTCAAGGGCATGAACCCACCCCTCTGGACCACCTTGAACACTCTACTAACTCTTTATAAGTGATTAATGTTCGATAAAACATGTATTCAAATAGAGGAATAACACCTTTCGTAACCACTCACACAACCAAATCAAAGATCAACACATCGATGTTTTGACGTGGTAAAACCCCTACAGGGAAACACCAACCTACCTAGCCAATGTGCCCACTTGGAACAATTTATTAATGCAAAAGAAAAATATTATAGAGATATTTTCAAGAGAATTTCTCACAATCGATCATTGGAAAATGACCCTCCATGCTCTTTAAATAGAGATCATGGACCAATCAAGTTTTAAGCCACAAATCAATCTAGCCACTAAGATCGAAAAGAATATGATCCATCATATCATTCTATGTCGGGAACATATCGTGACCATCAAATTATCTAACTGAAAATGCATACTAATGCATACTAAATAAATACATGTTTACCTAACAACACATTAGACCAAGTTGATCTTAAATAACTCCTAAGTGTCCACATATCCTAACATCCCACATTAAGAACAACTTGGGATAGGATTGAAGGATTTACAAAGGCGACAAAATAGGATAAGGAAGGAGGCATTAGAGCCTATGCCCCCTTATTGAAAACTTCCTGAACTCCTAACATAGATTGAAGTTTGGTAAACTTCGCTTCTGTAAGCGACTTTGTGAAAATTTATGCAACATGATCTTTTGTAGGGAAAAAAAATACTTCAATAACTCGATCATGAATGAGCTCTCTAATGAAGTGCATGTGTATCTCAATTTGTTTGATGCACTGATGTTGAACTGGATATTTGGCGATCATGATGGCACTATGATTGTCGCACCAACGAGTGGTCAGATGTTGCTACTGGAATCCAAACTCTAAAAGGATATGTTGAAGCCACATGAATTCCTAGCTTACATTAATTGTTGCTTGGTACGCTGCTTCTATTGAAGAAAGAGAAATAACATGTTGTTTCTTACAGGCCCAAGTGACAGGTCCTGAACCAAGGCTAAAAACATAACCTACAATAGAATTTCAATCATCAGGTTCACTGACCCAATCTGAATCAATGAAACCAACCAATACAGGAGTTCCCCCTTAGTTGTAATGTATCTCGAACTAAAATGTACCTCGGACATACCAAAGTATCCTTTTAGCTGATTTCCAATGACTTTCATGGGGTGTTTGCATATATCGGGCAACAAGACCAACAACAAAGGAAAGATAAGGATAGGTATGAGCCAAGTATAAGAGGCTACTAACTAACTTACGGTACAAAGTGGCATCAACTTTGGGATAAGTAAAGGTGGTAGAAAGTTTGAATCCATAGTGGAAGAGAGAAGGGGATGTTTTAAAGTCTTCCATGTGAAAGCGACGAAGAAGGCCACAGGCATACTTAGAATGGGAAAGACAAATTCCTTCCTTGGTTTGCAAAACTTGGAGGCTAAGGAAATAGTGGAAATAGCCTAAGTCGGTCATTTCAAATTTCTTCTTAAGGTTGGTTTTCACATGGTTTAAAATTTTTGGGTCACTACCAATGAGGATAAGGTCATCAACATAAAGATTAAGGATTATGAGATGGATTCCTACTTTCTTGGTATAGACATTAGGGTAAGAATGATGTCTAGAAAAGCTAGTATCAAGAAGAAAGTTGTCCATTTTAGAATACCAAGCTAGAGGAGCTTGATTAAGACCATAAAGAGATTTCTTAAGGCAACAAACAAGGTTGGAGTCATTCTGTACATAGCCAAGAGGTTGTTCCATGTAGATTTATTCTTGCAAATCCCCATGCCAGAAGGCATATTTGACATCTAGTTGATGGACCTCCCATTTATGTGAGGCTACCAAGGCTAGAATAAGGTGGATGGAATTCATTTTGGATACAAGGGAAAATGTTTCATTGTAGTCAATGACTTCAACTTGGGAGAATCCTTTGACAACTAACTGAGCCTTGTGTCTTTCAACACTTCCATTTGATGCATACTTAGTTCTGTAGACCCATTTACATCTGACAAGTTTTCTTCCTTTCAGAAGAGGTACAAGATCCCAAGTATTGTTTACCATTAAAGAACGATACTCGTGATTCATTATTGTATCCCAATATGGTGTCAGGAAATGTAGGGAACTTCCACACTAATCCTAGCAGAAGAGAAGAATAATTTAATCAAGAACGTAAATGAAACGAGCAGTCACACATTACACCGATATTTTACCCTGGAACCCTTAAACGGGAGAAACTAGCATTACTTTCAGCATTCTAATCTCTTGTTGTCTTATTTAGTCAGAATAAAAGGTTACATGTCTAGCCTTGGTCCACACCTAAGACACAATCGACATCAAACCCTCTTTCCTATGCAAGAACAACCTTGTAGCCAATTCGACTTACATATGCATGACCAACAACCTATACCTACACATGCATTAAACTCCATAAGTGAATTACAATATTATACGATTACAACATTAGCCTTTACGACCTTATAAAACGCCTCTTTATAAGATTTAAAATAGGAAAAAACCCTAAATATTGGCGCCCAAAAATGGTTACATATATATGCATATCACTGGATAAAAATCCTGCAAATCCTGGGATTCTGTTACAGTCGACTCCAAGTCGGGTTACCAGTCAACTACTAGTCATCCTTCATTCGATCTCTAGTTGGTCGTCTCACTCATGCACTTCGACCTCTTGTCGGTTGATTTGATTTCGATATATTCGACTTCAACTTTTCCGGGTCGAATTCCTCGACCTTCGACTTGCTGTCGATCCACCTTGACATTCGACCGTCAGTCAATCTACCTCAACTCAAATTTCACTACAAAGAATATAACAACCCAACATTATCCCACTTGTTGTCTTCTTTTTTGAAATGAGATATTCTTGAACGTTGATTCACAGACCCAGGGCAGCAACTCCTATTACCTCACTACACCAAAAGAATTTCACAACACTCATAGACTTGGTCAATGAGTGTGCTATATTTTCCAACGAGTTTACTTTCTCCATTAGAACCTTGTTACTTTCCACCATATCTCTTACAAAATTGTATTGTACATCGATGTGCTTAGTTTTTGAATAATAAGAAGGGTTCTTTGCTAAAAATATTGCACTTTGACTATCGCAACTCACCTTCATATCTCTCTGCTCAAACCTGATTCTTGAACACAACCTTTGAAGCCATACAACTTCCTTGCTTCAATGAGTGGCCACCATGCATTCAAATTATGTTGTTGACAAGGCTACTATCGCTTGTCTCTTACTCATCCATCTTATTTCTCCACCGAACATTTTGAAGACATATCCGTTGGTCGACCTTCATCGATCCATATCTTCAGCCCAGTCAGCATCAACAAATCCATATACATCTACTTTACCATTTTCACCTCCAGGTCTTCCTTGGTAGCATATAGCATAGTGCTTCATGCCACACAAATACCTGAATACTCTCTTGACAATTTTCCACTGCTCCTTTCTAGGTGTCGACATGTACTTGCTCAACACTCCCACTGCATGGGCAATGTCTGGTCAAGTGCAGACCATCACATACATTAGACTACCAACAACACTTGCATAGGGAACATGTGATGTCCTCTATTTCTCCCAATAGCCACGACTAAGCTATCCCAGGAGTCTAGAAAATAACATAATAGGATGATCCACTTCTCCTCATCAGTGATCTTAATATCCATAGAGAACAACTGAGTTAACATGATGTTAAACGCATTTAAATGATCAGACACCGAACTTCCATCACTCATCCTTAGAAGATACAATTTATTTCTGAGACAAAACTTATTTACCATATATTTCGATTGGTATAAGCTTCCTAGCTTGTCCCACAGTTTCTTGGTTGAATCTTCACCCGAGACATTCAACAACGCCGAATCTACAAGCCAAATCTAAATCGTACTTCTTTCTCTTCTTTCAATTTCCTCCCATTCTTCCATTAACATGCATGTCTGTTGGGTACCTGAATAAACTATTGTTCATTATTATTGATCCATAAGAAGATCTTCCATAATAAGTTTCCAAAGCTCAAAATTCTAGCCATTAAATTTTTCTATCTCTATTCTCGAACTTCCCACCATTCCTTACCATGATCTTTAACACAATATATGACTTGCGACTCTTACTGTACCTAGGGTTTATTTCTCAAATTCAATATTGGAAAATCAATATCTGATGTACTCGCTAAAGCATAGCACCGCTCTAAATACTCACTTGTCAGGGAAAACCTAAGCTCTAATACCACATGTCAGGAAATGCAGGGCACTTCCACACTAATCCTAGCATAAGAGAAGAAGAATTTAATCAAGAACGTAAATGAAACAAGCAATCACACAGTGCACCGATATTTTACCCTGGAACCCTTAACCAGGAGAAACCATCATTCCTTTGAGAATTCTTCTATGTTGTTTTCTTATTCAATTAGAATAAAAGGTTACATGTTTAACCTTGGTCCACACCTAAGACACAATCGACATCATACCCTCTTTCCTACACAATAAAAACCCTGTAGCCAATTTGATTTACATATGCATGACCATCAAACTATACCTACACATGCATTAACCTCCATAAGTGCATTACAATATTACATGATTGCAACATTAGCCTTTACAACCTTAAAATACGCCTATTTATAGGCTTTACAATAGGAAAACCCCTAAATATTGACGTGAAAAAATGATTACAGATCTGTGCATATCATTGGATACAAATCCTGCAAATCTCGGGATTCTGTTACAGTCGACTCCAAGTCGGGTTACTAGTCGGCCTTCATTCGATCTCTAGTCGGTTGTCTCACGATCGCACTTCAACCTCTTGTTAGATGATTTTTTGTCGATATCTTCGACTTCGACTTTTCTCGATCGACTTCCTCAACCTTCGACTTGTTTCCAATCCACCTCGACATTCAATCGTTAGTCGATCTACCTCAACTCGACTTTCACTACAAAGAATATAAAATCTCAACATCTGGATGACCTAAAGCTTCTGCAAATGTATATGGATCATGAGTCTCTAAAACTTGATCCAAAAGAGAAGAGGCTTGTTGGAATTATGAATGTGTTTGATGTCGATTTGAAGGATCATCGACAAGATCACCATATTCTTCTCATGTTGAATGGACCCATCTAAGAAGCGATGGTGTTGGTGCAGGTTAAGGTTCAATGGAATCATTTGGAGGAAGGTGAGTAAGTGGAGGTGGATTTTCATCCTCACTATCATCATCTAAAGAAGAAGAAACTAGAATAGGAATAGAAGATGGCACACACATCGAAGATGGCTTGTAGACTAAAGAAGGTAAAAACGTCAAATTAGGCTCGCAGGCCAAGAGATTTTCATCAAATTTAGCATCTCTTTGAATAATAATTTCATTTCAATGAGGATGAAGAAGTATATAACCTTTGACATCTTCAGAATAACCAACAAAGATACACTTCTCACTTTTAGGACGTAAAGCTTTCCTTTTCTCATCAGGAATGTGAGCCCATGCTACATTGCCAAATACACATAAGTGGCTTACATCTAGCTTAATGTTATTCCATGCTTTTTCTGGTGTTATATTTTTAAGAGCCTTTGTGGGAGTGAATTTTACTATGTAATTTGCATAGTTAATGGGTTCCTCCCAATAATTAAGACTTGATCCCTTAGATTGGATCATACAATTAGCCATTTCTTTTAGTGTGTGATTCTTTCTCTCAGCAACAACATTTTTTTGTGGTGTATATGGAACAATGTGTTTCGTTTGGATGTCCTATGCAATGCAGTAACTTGTAAATTTATTGTTCACATATTCACCTGATCTAAAAATGAAGAAGACTTGTATTCTTGAAAATATTTGTAAGATTTAATTCATGTGTTCAAATGCAAATGGATAAATTTTGCAAACACAACTTTTATAGAAATTACTCATTCAATATGCATATAAACAACAACAAATAACATTGAATAGAAAACACATAACACAGCAAATGATACAGGAGTTCACCCCTCTCTTGGGCTACATCTCCTGGTCCAGCTTCCAGTGGATCTTTTATATTATTTTCTCAAAGTGCTCAAATATGTGCTTTACAATGCTCAAAATGCCAAATAGATGGCTCCAATGGCTTCAGAACGTCCAAAAACCCCTAGCTGGGCTTTTTCAGCACCTCGTTTGGCCAAAAATTGAAGAAGATAGGCTTCCTAGAAGTTCCCCTTCAAACTTGTTGTCTCTGGATCGCCAAAATGCACCCTTGCTCCCTCAACCTAGCCCCCGAGCGATTTTATGTGTTAAAACTCAGCACCGGGTGAAACCACACAAACGGTGTGAACTATAGGACAGTTACGCGCTAGCCCTTAACCGCCAAGGCCCGTGGGAACATGGGCCACCACATGATCGCACGCAAATACAAACAGGGGTTAACTTTTAAACCACACACACACACACACACACACACACACACACACACATATATATATATAACCACGGGGTTTAAATGCGTGCACACACAACAATGGTCACATGACATATATATAACCGTGGGGTTTTAAATACGCGCACACAACAATGGTCATATGACATATATATATAACCGTGGGCCGGGGCTTATCCCCAGCCTGGTCCGCGCCCCATTTCAAATCATTTCAAATTCAAATAATTTTAAACTCATATATATGTTAAGAACTACATGTGGGTGCATCGGTTGGGCGGCCCTTCCCAAGGCTTTACCCTTGCCCGGAGGTCGCGGGGTCGAATCAGGCCAACAGCATAAATTTTAAACCACTATCCAGGTGACACGTGGCAGCCATTGATTGGGCCACGTGTCATCATCCCATTCGCCGCAAACAAGCCACGTCATACGCCAACTGTCCACACGATTGTCTGCCACGTGTCGTACGGCCCTGCCATGTGTCGTACGGTCTGCCACGTCAGCATCCGTACGGACTGTATAGTGAGCACTTTTTTTTTGTTTTATTTGTTTGTCATTTTGAACAGAACGCAATATCTCTCTCTCCCGACGTCTGTTTGAACCCAAACGAGTTGCGTTGGGTTTGTGATGATGAGGCCTACGCTCCGGTTCGATTTGAAGTGATTCTGAGCACTTTGAATTTTGAGCAAAATTTGATCCCCTGGATCATCACCTCCATTATATGTTCTTAACCTTTGAAGTTGATATCTAGATTACTTTTCTACAAGGGCCTTGTAGGCCAAAAACTTGTCTCCTAAGTTTTAAGAAGTAAACCCATGTGTGTCTGGAAAAGTCATCAATGAAAGTTGAGAAATTATTGCACCCAGAAAAAGAATGATAATAAAGTGGACCACACAAGTCACCATGAACAAGTTGCAAAGGGGTCAAGGCATGCCAAGAGGCACGTTTGTCAAAACTGTCCCGATGATGTTTGTCGAGAACCCAATTGGCACAAACATCATCTCTACAAAAAACAAAAATAAGATCATTCACCATATTTTGATTACATGGTTGCTTCAATGAGCGACCATTTAGATGAACAAATCACTCATGCCAAACTTTTCTCAAGTCATCACTATGAGCAACAAAAACTGATGGAAAATATGATGACCCAAATTTTTCAAACTTGTTCAACCAGGTAATATCATTAGCAATTCTAGTTGCAAGAACATGCTTAGGTTATTTTACATCCTCAATTACAACTTGGTGAGGTGAAAACTCCATGGTTTTACCTTCACTTGAATAAGTAATCTGATATACTGATAAAAGGTTGCAAGAAAGACTTGGAACATATGATACATCATTGAAATGACCATTATCTACCTGAACTGTTCTAGACCCTACAACACTAATAGATCTATCATCACCAACAAATATTTTCTTGGTGTTACATTCATTTAGAGTAGAAAATATGGCTTTATCCTTATCCATATGGTAATATGCTCCAGAAATCAATAAGCAACTAATTAGAAGAAGAAGTAGAAGTTGCATTGAAGGAGAAACCAAAAGCAAAAAGTCCATGTCCATGAGAAGAAGAAGAATCAATATTGGTGTTGTGTTTCTTCATCGTTGCTTCCAAAGCCTCCATATTCTTAAAACATATGGACTCCACATGACCATCTTTCCCTCAAAAGTTGCAATGTCATTCAGTCTTCTTATTTTTAGATTTTTCTCCTTTTTCACCATTAGGACCAGAATTTGGATGAGAGGGTTTGGGACCCTTTTTTTCTTATTGTTGTGGTGAGAATGTTGCATATTTGGATTCTTGGATTTATCTTTCTGTTGGACAACTAACACTTTGTTAGATGTACCTACAGTGTTGATCAATGAAAGTTGTGCAAGCTTACATTTCTCTTGAATTAGAGAATCACAAAAGGACTCAAGAAAGGTTTCTTTATAAGCAATCCCTAGAGTTTCTCTAGTGGCATAAAAGGTAGATACAAAAAAAAATATGCACTACCAAGCTTAGAAAGAATAACATATATGCATCGATCTTCCTTCAAATCTAGTTGGCACTATACAAAAAAGTCTAAGTGTTTTGAACTTAGATAAGTAATTTTCAATGTAAGGATATTCATTTGGACTTAAATTCATTAACTAATTCTCCAACTGGTGAGCTTGAATAATATTATGTTTACCAAACACAACTTCAAACTTTTCCCAAGTTTTATCAAGGGCATTAATTTATTTAAGGTGAAACCTTAAATCAGGAGAAATCGACATTTTGATTAGTCCACGAGATTCATCATTCCTATTAATCCATTTGGTATACTTTTCATCATCAGTGGGTTCTTGTTCTTTTCCCAAAGTAATCTTGTACAATCCTTTACTTATTAATAAATCCTCCATATTGGATTTCCATTAGAAGTAGTTGGTGCTAGTAAGCAAACGATCACTAGGAGAAGTCATATTAAATATGTAGAGAATATATATTTAAAATATGAAATTGATGGACTGAGTAGAATGTTCTTGGAAAAGTAGGTTGTTTAAAAAAATGGCACTAAAAACTAACTTTGGATGTGAAATTTATGCCCTTTTGAAAAGATGCATAAACAATAACCAAAGAACCATGTGGCAAGTAGAAGTTGGTCCACATGGTAATACCTCTCCTAATAACCTCACTTTTACAAATAAGTTTCTTATGAAGTGATCCACTTTTATTGAATACATGGGGATCACTTTTACAATGAAATTACTTTATAAATGAAAGTTGCATGCAAAATAAATAACTTAATATAAAATATTAAAGCTACTTATAGTGATTCACTTTTATAATTTAAGTGAAATACACTTTACAATGGATGCGTTAACTTTAAAAAAAAGTAACAAAGAAGAGACTTGAACTCAAGGCCTCTTACCTAATAAATCAACATTTAACCAAGTGAGATAGTGCAAAACATAATATATTTTTTAGAAGGAGGATTTTTGTTGTTGTTGTTGTTGTTGAAGACGACCTTGGAGAGCATGCTAAACAAAACTCTTTTCACACATGAAAATAAATTTCGCTTCTTGACGACAACAATGGTTAGATATTGGTTAGCTTACCCGAAAAATGCAAATTTTCCCTCTACTTTTTATTTACCGAGATCGCATGATAAAGAGCTTACATGAAAATCATTTATGCTCTATTTTTTATTTGTTGAGGTCGCACAGAGTGTAGGGAAAAGAGCATATGTAGATTGAAAAGAGTAGCAACCTGGAAAAAAAAATGAAATAAAATCAAAATATTATCTTTGTAAACATTTAAAAGGGCGTATTCAGGCTGTATACCTCCAGATCTGACTGAAATGGCCGTATCTTGGAAAAAAAAAAAATGAGTGAAACTAAAGGAGTTCCTAACTGAAACAAGCGCTCCAAATGCAATGGAAAAATCCTTTCATCTTAGAAATGTACATAAATGGAAGAAACCATAGATGTAGAAAAATGAATTCACGATCTCAATATACAACAAGAGAAAGTCTTCAAATGCACTCTTATACCATGTTCAACAACATAGGTATTCCAACAGAGGACGAACACCTTTAGTAACCACTCACGCAACTAGATCAAAGATCAACACACCGATGTTTTGATGTGTTAAAAACCCTATGGGGAAACATCCACTGCCCCAACCTATAAATGTGTTGGACCTGCACATAATATATCTAGATAAACAATAATACACACATTTTCATAGAGAAATTGAGAAAGAAGAAGAAGGAGAGAAAAAATGAAAGAATTCTCATTAACCGTTGTGAATAATGAATAATTTACACATGATATATTATGTATAACTCAATGAGTGCGCACTGGAGGAGAACCAATGTTCCATAGTGGTGGTCTAAAGTGATCTGGACACACACCAGCAGTTATGGGAGTGAACTGCCACCTAGTCTAGTCTCTCAAGTAGTTACGAGATTGAACTGCCACCTAGTTGATTTAACTAGTCAACTAGTCTTCAGTTAACTAACTGAACAAAGAGTAGTGATGAGTTAAATCAGGGACTCAAGGATAATGCGTCAGTCTGGTGATGATCCCAAGGCAATTTCGCATTAGTTGGTGATGATCCCAATGTTTCATGGTGACAAAACCAATGCAACATCTAAACTCAACTCAACTAGTCAAACTGAAGTGTCAATCGAAAGAGAATATTCTCCAGGTGGAATATTCTCCCCTAAAATATAGGAGCATGGATAATGACTAATAAACAAGGAAAAACCTTAGGAAAAATAAATCCTAGGTGTGTGTGAAGTAACTCCAACACCCCCCCTAAACATCACTATGGTGAAAATAAATAATGGGTCTCGACAACGAGGCTATGTTAGGTACCCAAATATAAAATATACACTGAAATAAATTAAGGAAAGAGGGAAAACCCCATGGGAACCCCCCCCCCCCCNGCTAGGAAACCATGTCCTTCACTCCAAGACGAATTTGTAGAGAATGAACTTCTGCTCAGTGAAGGTCTTGGTGAAGATGTTTGTCGTATGTTCTGTTGAAGGAAATAATTGTAAGTCGATGATCCCATCATGTACTAAGTCCCGGATGTAGTGCATGTGGATATCGATGTGCTTCATCCGCTGCCTCTAAACTGGATCTTTGCAGAACTTCAGAGTGCTCTGGTTGTTACACCAGATGACGATCGGTCGATGAAACTGAATGCCCAACTCAGTGAGAAAATGTTGTAGCTACATAACCTGAATGGTTATGTTAACTACCCCTCTGTACTTTTCCTCGATTGAATATAGAGCAATGGCAGCTTACTTCTTGCTTGACCAACAGATAGGCCCGGAACCAAGACTGAGTGAGTAACTAGATGTGGACTTTCAATCAGTGCTATCGACAACCCAGTCGGAATCAGTAAACCCGATGATATCTAATGTAGAGTATCCTACATAATGAATCCCAAAGGTGATAGTGCCCTGTACGTATCGAAGGATACGCTTTGCAGTCTTCCAATGTGGCTCATGCAGCTCCTACATGAACCTGGAAACTGCACCAACTGCATAGGAGAGGTCTGGTCTAGAGTGTGTGAGATACAACAAGCTCCCCACTAGTTGTCTATACAATGTGTTTTCAACCAATGGAGTCTCCCCACCATCCTCAAGTTTTACTCCTAATAAGACTTGTAGTCTGTCATGTGAAATCTCTCGAGGAGATCTCGTGCATACTTGGCCTGAAACAGTTTGATGCCTCATGCATCCTGACTGATCTCGAGTCCAAGGAAGAGGTGTAGCGAACCCATGTCTGTCATCAAAAACATATCATGTAGAATCCTCTTGACTGCAGAAATCATTGAAGTCGAGCAACCGGTGATCAGAAAATCATCAACGTACAAAACTAAGAGTAGAAGTGAATCATATGTCTTGAGCATGTAGACATTCGGGTTTGATTTACAATGTACAAAGTTCTGTGACAATAGGTAGGAGTCCATCTTGGCATACCATGCCCTCGGAGCCTGCTTGAGACCATAAAGGGACTTCTTTAGTCGACAAACCAAAGATGAGTCCTGCATAAATCCCTGGGGTTTCTACATGTAGATCGCCTCAGAGAGATCACCATGAAGAAATGAATTCTTCACGTCCATCTGATGTACTTCCCATCCCTTGGTTGCCACAATGGCAAGTGCCAATCGTATGGAATCCATCTTCGCTACTGGAGTGAAGGTCTCATCATAGTCAATACCATGAACCTGTCTAAATCCTTTTGCGAAAAGCCTGAATTTGTATCTGCTTATCTATCCATCCACTGAACTCTTGGTCCTATAGACCCATCTGCATCTGAAAATTTTCCTCCCAGAAGGAAGGGGAACCAGATCCCAAGTCTGGTTCTCGAGGAGGGAGTTGTACTCCTCCTGCATGGCAGATTCCAAAAATGTATTTTCAGCAGCCTCGCCATAAGACTGTGGATCTGAAGACTGAACCAAGAAAAGATTCCTAGAGGGAAATGGTTCAGTGGAAGTGAGTTCAACAGGAGGCTCCTCGAAATCAGATTGATTCCTCCTAGTATCGGATGGATCACCAAAGAGATCCCCTACATCTTGAAGAGTAGTTTGTCCTCACTTGGGCCTCTACTCTGGCTCTACAACTGCATCTGGATGCTCTGACTCTGCATCTGACTGTACTGACTCTAAATATGAATCATTTGAGTCCTCTGAATCAGAAATCTCGTCTGAAGAAGAGTCGTCATGTGCATGCTCGTCATCTCGGACAGGTGGAAGAATGAAGGTGTTTGCATGTGGTTGTTGAGGTGTATGCGAGACACTTTCCTCAAATTGGACACTACGCTCAATGATGAGTTGGTCTAAGGAAAGATCAATAAGCCTATATCCCTTCACATCGTCGGGGTATCCAACAAAAATACACTTAGTGCTCTGTGGATCAAGTGCCTTCCTCTCTTCAGAGGGAATCTAAGCCCATGCACATGAACCGAAAATGCGAAAGTGGGTCACTTCCAGTTTGAGGCCACTCCAAGCCTCATAGGGGGGTCTTGTCCTTGACAGATATATGGGGAGATCTATTTTGGATGTATGTTTCACAATTAAGTTCTTTGGCCCATAGTCTCTGTCGTAGTGACTTTGCATGCAACATGCAAGATTAGGTCTCCTTTAGAGATATATTTTTCCACTCAGCAACTCCATTTTGTTGTGGAGTATAAGGAAATGTGTGTTGCAACTGAATCCCTGCCTCATGGAAAATATTATCGATCTCATGATTTACATACTCTCCTACGTTATCACTTCAGAGGACTTTGATCTTCTTTCCAGACTGTGTCTCAACCAGAGCTTTGAAATCTTTGAGGTGTTGAAAGACCTCGGATTTTTGCCTAAGAAAGTAGATCCAAGTAAAACATGAGAAACCATCAAAAAAAATGATAACAAACCTCACTTTATTGATGGATGGATGCAGAAAAGGACCCATAAGGTCACTGTGGATCAGATCTAAAGGTTAAGAAGCTCTCTGAGACTTTCCTTTGTCGAATTTCTCTTGAGGGTGTTTTCCGAGAACACATCCCTCACATACTCCCTTGGAGAAATGGATGTCTAGTAGACCATCAAACAATATTTTCTTACTAATATTTTGCATTTATCTAAAATTCAAATGTCCAAACCTTACGTGCTATATCCTACTACTTTCATCAACATGAGTAAGAAGTAAAGCAAAATCAGGTTCAATGAATTCATAAAATGTATACAATCTAGACTGGTGATTTACCTCACCGATAGCAACCCTGGAGTTGGTTTTCATGTCGTAGATGTCCATGGAATTTGGTGTGACTATGAATTTATTTCCAGTGTCAGAATTCTTCATCTGATACATGGAGAGAAGGTTGATAGAAAGTTTGGGAACGTGCATCACATTCTTGAAGCTTCCGTTGGTGAGTTCAATCCTTCCTTTGTCGGTGACTTCGACAAAAGAGTTGTCCCCCATCAAAATAGGAGGACCTTTGCATGCATCCAATGAAGAATATATTGCTTTTGATGTAGCCATGTGATGTGATGCTCTTGAATCAACGATCCAAGCATCGAGAGAGGAGTTGGTGGCAATCAAGGCAAGGCTAGGATTTCCTTTCTTGGGATTCAGATCTTCTACCTTCTTCTTCTTGGCACCCTCAAGGATGTGATATCCAAGGTTGTTTTGCTGAAGTATTTGATACATTAGATGTATTTTATTTTGCATGCATGCAGATTCTGGATGGAATCCTTTGTGACAGTACGAGCATTTCTCCCCTTTTCTTCCCTTTTCCCCTTTGGATCTGGAGGCATCGGTGAAGGTTTTTCTGTACCCTTCCTTTTTCAGATGTGCATGAGATTTTTGTTTATATTTATATTTATATTTCTGACATTTTTGGCTGCCATCATGCATAGTGAGTGCATGCACCCTTGGGCCTTTGATTGTTCCCATGTTAATGAGCTTGGTTTTCTCTTGTGTCAAGGATTCGATAAAGTCCTCAAGAGAAGGCATCTTCTAGGTGGCTCGAGGGGCGAATTTGATAGAATGGAATGTGGATACGAATACATATAATTCAGTACCAAGCTTGGAGAGAATGGTTAGAACCATTTTTTTCTCCTCCCTCGATTTATCAACCCTACAAGATTTGAGTTGCGACAGTAAATCCTTGAATTTTGTAAAGAAATCTTGGATATTGTCGAATATTTTTGGATCCAATGTGAGCAGCTCCACCTCCAACATGTGTCCCCTCATATCATCATGTTTTCCAAAGAGCCCTTCCAAGGTGATCCAGGCTTCATTGGGAGTCTTACAAGAAGATATGTGAAAAAGGAGATCGGGAGAAATAAGACTGCATATTGTTTTGAGTGCCTCATCCATGCGATTTAAGTACTTGGATTTTTCTATGGTTGATGTCGGTTATGTATATGTATTCAAGGTTAACCTGTACAACCCTCTGGTTTGGATATGTATGGCTATTTTATCCTTCCATGAAAAATAGTTGTAAGGTGTAAGAATGAATTCTTTTTGGAAATCCATCTTTCCGCTGTCTTCAATCTTTTGTACCTGCAAAAAAAATTGGTGTAGCTTTTGCTTAGCAGTCTGTCAGCTATGATACCATGTAAATGTGTTGAACGTGCATAGAATAGATCTAGATAAACAATAATACACACATTTGCAAAGAGAAATTGAGAAAGAATAAGAAGGAGAAGGAGAGAAAGAATGAAAGAATTCTCATTAATCGTTGTGAATAATGAATAATTTACACATGATATACTCTGTATAACTCAATGAGTGTTCACTGGAGGAGAACCAATGCACCATATTGGTGATATAGAGTGATATGGACACACATCATCAATTACGGGAGTGAAATTCTACCTAGTCTAGTCTCTCAGGCAGTTACGGGAGTGAACTGCCACCTAGCTGAGTTAACTAGTCAACTAGTCTTCAGTTAACTGACTGAACAGAGAGTAGTAAGGAGTTAAATCATGGAATCAAGGGTAATGCACTAGTCTGGTGATGATCCCAAGGCAAGTGTGCATTAGTTGGTGATTATCCCAATGTTGCATGGTGACAAAACCAATGCAGCATCTAAACTCAACTCAACTAGTCAAACTGAAGTGTCAACTAAAAGAGAATATTCTCCAAGTGGAATATTCTCCCCTAAAATATAGGAGATTGGATAATGACTAATTATGACTAATAAACAAGGAAAACCTTAGGAAAAAGAAATCCTAGGTGTGTGTGAAGTAACTCCAACACAACCAACGTGGCCACTTGGAGCAATTTATTAATGCAAAAGAAAAATATTACAGAGAGATTTACAAGAGAGTTTCTCACAATCGATCATTAAAAAATGACCCATCCATGCCATTTAAATAGAGATCATGTATTAATCATGTGTTAAGCCACAAATCAATGTAGTCATTAAGATAGAAGAGAATATGATTTGTCAGATCACTCTATGTCGCGAACATATCGTGACCGTTATATTACCTAACTCCAAATGCATACTAATGCATAATAAAGAAAGACACTTTTACCTAACGAAACATTAGACCAATTTGATATTAACCAACTCCTGAGTGTCTAAACATCCTAACAATTAACTTAGTGACGTAGGAGGAATCCATTTCTTGTGCTTGCTTAAGGATTTAAAAATACATTTATTTTTTTTACTATTTTGTTGAATTATTCTTCTTTGACATTAGTGTGTAAGAACATATACCTACGAGTTTTTGATAATTTAGACTTCTCCATGTATTCAAAGTGGTTTTGTATATTTACTATTCACTTCTTTTGAATCTAGATATGGTAATACAATTAATCATTATTTTGAAAAAAATATGCATCATTAATTCACTAATGTTAAGTAACTTAGGTTGGGTAGCATTAATATAGTTTACTTATATAGAAGATATAGAGAATACAAGAGAAATATATGAAGAAATTTAAATTGCAAAAACAAAGAGGCAAAACCATAATATAGCACCTACAAAAATAGAACCCTTTATTAATAATCCAAAAGATGAGCAATGTTCACTTGCCTCTTCAAGGGGCCAACCTCCAAATTATTAGTGTTATGATACAATAATAATTCTTGAGAAAACATTACATAGAATCCTTCTCTATAAACAATTTCTCACTATCAAAACCCTAACATCTAATGGTCCCAACATCAATGAGTACTAACTACTAGTGGGCCTTATTCCATAAAGATGACCATTTACACACCAACTACCTAGTAGCACTTATTCAAAGAGGATGTCATGTACATTAATTAACTAAATTCTAAGTACCCATAATTAGGGAGGTTAGATTAGGACCTTAACATGCCCCCCTCCCTTCAAAATAATCATTGTCCTCAAGCATAGAGATTTGGAAAAAACTATAAAATCATCGTTGGTTCACATGTGGCATCTTGGGTTGTGTATCATTCCAATGTATCAATACTTGCATAGTTGAATCTATATTTTCTTCAGTATTTCTTATTATTGTAACCAAATGAAACTATCTTCCTCAAGTTTAGGGAGGATGGCTTGAACTTGGAAATTGTGTCCTAACTACACTCTTCAAATAGGACACATGAAATACTATGTGGATCTTGGAGTGGGCAAAGAGAATTAAATTGTAAGCAACTTGTCCAATTCTTTAGGAAATCTAGTAGGCAACATAGATCTTGGGTGCTAGCTTCCAATGGATATTTTTGAGAGATGTTTTATTATATGGTTGGAGATGAAAAAACACTTGATTCCTTTCTTCAAAGTAGTGTTCTAAGAAATGATGATCTTCATGTTTCTTCATTATATTTTGAGCCTAGAACAAATTTTCCTTAAGTGTACATAGAATGTCAAATCTTTCTTTAAGTGTGATATCCACTTTCTAAACCTTGGATTTGTTTGGTAAGTATGAGGCCATGGATGGGGGTTTTAATCCAAAAATAACATCATAGGGTGACATTTTGGTAGAACCATGACAGGTGGTATTGTATCACCATTTTTCAATAGGTATCCATTGGACCCATTGACCTTATCAATGAGATGAAAAACATCTCAAATACGTTTGTAGGAACTTATTGACCACCTTTGTTTGACCATCTATTTGGGGGTGATTAGTTGTAGTCATTTTCATTTGGGTTCCCTATATTTTAAACAACTCCTACTAGAATTTGATGGTGAAGGTAGCATTGCAATTCATCATAATTGAATTTGTCATGTCATGCAGTTTAAAAATATGATCCATGAAGACTTGGGCCATTATGGATGGTTTAAATGAGTGTTATAATTCACATAAGTGTGCATATTTGGAAAGGCGGTCAACAACCACCATGATGATAGATTTGTTGTTTTCTTTAGGAATCCCAACTATAAAATCCATGGAAATGTCAACACGGATTGTTGAAGGGTTGATAAAGGATGAAATGCCCCAGTGATCTTCATTATTTCACCCTTGTTTCTCTGATATGAGACACATTCAACTACAAATATACATATGTCATTCTTCATGTTGTGCTAAAACAATGAATGCTTAACTTGCACATGTGTTTTCTACAAACCATAGTGACTTTTAGTGGGAGAGGAATGCATTTTTTTTATCACTTGTGATTTTAAAGTTGAATTATGCACCGAAAGATAAATTATTTATATCGTAATGTGTTGTTCTACATAGTATATCTTGTAGGGGGTTTCCATCCTCTTATAATTGTTAGAGGGACTTGAACAATGTTTGTATTACCCATTCACTCCTAGTATACCTTTGCACAATTTGGCATTGATAATGATAAGGAAAATAGGTACCCTTCCTCATATTTCCAAGGCAAGGCGTCAACCACCACATTCTCCTTTCCCTTATTTTTGTTGATCTCATAATCATAGCATAAAATCTTGGTGATCCAATTTTGCCACTTTAGTGAAAAAAAATTGATGTTCCAAAAAGTATTCCAAGATACAATGGCCTTTCTTGATCTGAAAACATCACCCAATTAAGTAAGGGTGCCACATATCTATTGTGTGAAGGATGATCATCATTTTGTTTTTCATAACTAGACTTACCAAAATTTTTATCAAACAATTGCTTACTGGTAAACCCCAATGGGTGATCCTCTTGCATCACATTTTGGATGAAGGTATTAGTGAACTCTAGACTATTACACTTAACTTCCTTTAATACATGAAGTCGTGCTCGATTATATCATTCCATATGAAGGAAATCCTTTTGATCAATATTGTTAACGGGGATACAATTTGACCATAGTTTTCCACAAATTTCTTGTAGTAGCTAGCAAAACCAAGGAAACCATGCAAAATTTTTAGTGTCTTTGGGTGTGGCCAATCTTTCATTGCTTCAGTTTTCTTGGGCTCAACTTGCACTCCTTCCCTACTTATAATGCGACGCGTTGATATTCCACTTTAGAAGTGCCAAAACAGAATTTGGAACATTTTATGAACAAGTGGTTATCCCAACGTAATTGTAATGTTTGCTCGACTTGTGCCTCCGAAATATTTTGTAGATAAAAATATCATCAAAGATTAATAGCACAAATTTTCATAGAAAGGGTCAATAAATCTTGTTCACGAGGATTTAAAAACTAGACAAGACATTGCAAAGACCAAAAGGCATAATCATAAACTCAAATTGTCCTTCATGTGTGTGAAATGCAACGTTAGGAATGTCTACTTCCTTCATCCAAATTTGGTGACCATAATGGAGATCAAGGTTAGTGAAACATCATGGCCCATGAAGTTAATCCAAAATTTCTTCAATGATTGGAACTGGAAATTTATATCAAATCACCAAGGGAGTGAAATTTAGGGTACATGTGCTAGTCGCCTTATTTCTTCAAAACCACAACAATCAGGGAGGAGTATGGGATATTAATAGAACATATCACTCTTTCCTCCAACAATTCTTGAATAGTCTTTTCAATTTCATTTTTTGTGCAAAAGAATGTCTATAAGGATGCACATTAGGCGGTTGACTTCTAAGATCAATGGGATTCCATAGTCATGCTTACTACGTGAGGGGGTTAATTTGTGAGGCGTTTCAAAGACCTACTGATGTTTGTCCAAAACAAATCACAAATCAAGATGAATTTCTTGTGTGAAGTTACCCATAACATGGATGGCATTGAACTAGGCAGTAATTACTGAATGACTCTTCTTTAGGATCTTGTCCATACAATGAGAGATGACAATTTGAGTTGATCCTACTAGGATACCTTGGAGAGTGTATTTATGTCTTGCATTAAAAATCATGTATAAATCCTTGAAATCCATGGTTATAAGGCCCAATGTTTGTATCCATTCTGTTAGCGTTGGAAGTCACTCCTGGATTGCTATCAGGAGAAGAGCCCGACGCCCATCAGTTTTGTGTCACGGTTCATTTATAGATGGGGTGATCGAATGGAAGCCAACTCAAAACGATATCATTCCAACTCCAAACTAGGCCAGGCATGCATAGGTGAGTGAGGTCTTAATAAACTTCAGACAGTGAGTTGTAGTAAAGGGTGGACAGGAAGAAGACTTATATGGAAAGAGTGCGAAGGTCTATTACAAACGACAGGTTCCTAACAGACTGTAGAAGAAGGCATCCAAACGCAAGTTCTTCTTGCACTTGAATACAAAACACCAGAGAATACAATAATGCAAAGATAAATCATTTATCATAAAAAAACTACACTAATTCATGCGACTCAGTCAATCACGAACTCTCTAAGCATGAGACGAAAATTAGATGGAATGAGAAAAAACTGTCAGTCATAAAACAAGATATTTCAAATACAGATGCATATCCAACAAACTAGAATGTCTGTTAAACTTTACAGTCGGGAGCTCTGCTCTACCATCGATGCTTACAAAATGGAAAAAATGCCTACATATACTCTTCCCCTCCTTCCGCCCAGCAGAGGCGTCTCAAAACTTTCAATGGATGGCGTCGCCTCAATCAAATTTGGCCTGCATTGCTCTGTCATACGTTGCCTTTAATTCAACATGGCTCGCGCCAGGGGGTAGATGAGCCCTTTGAATGTTGAACTGGCATGTACAGGTTCCCCTGGTGAGTTGGAGACTCGGCGTGACTTTCCCGAAGAGAACTGGTACAAGGGGCCCTCCTGGGTAAATTTCAACCGGGACCTCCATACTCTACAATAAATGAGTGACGCGAGACTTCACCCACCCTCTTTCTCCTTTATCCATTCTGAGCAGGTACCGGGATCCAAATCTCATCGGGCTGGAGTCGGCAGAGTACAGTGCCCCCCTTCTGAGAACTAATTCAGAACCTTTGGCCAAATAAAAATGAAAGCGCCCCTCTCTCAGACCTCCTTTCGTATGACCGGGCGCCAGAACCGTGGGCCCAGTCCTGAATGCTATCGAGAATTCGGGGTTCGGTATTTCAAAATGAAAAAAACAAGGGGCACTTGCTCCTCGAAACTCTGATACCCGATTTGCGATGAGATCCACCTCAATGAGTTATCCCCTACTGGTTGGCACCTGATCCATATGACCTGTCTCCGTGTGACCATAGTCAAACCCTCCATCGGAGTTTCGGCATTCACGATGTCACGAATTACTCGTCCCCAAGATTCCCGATATCCCGATGGCTTCAAGTTCCCCGATGGGCGCTTCCCTGTCGGGACTTTCCCGATGACACCGATCTCCTGCCACGCGTCCCTTCTTAGACGGATGGTCTAGATCTCCTTCGCTGCTTCTTGCGTCCATGATCAGGCTCGCTTGACGTTAATGGTTGCGGCCTTTGAATAAATCTCACCTAACCAGCTTTCAAAATCCCACCTCCATGTGTTTACATCAGAGGCCTCAAATCGGAGAGTAAAAAATCCCTGTGCAAGAAATGTCGCTAACATTAGGCTCCACGGGGGATAGAGTCGTCCCCGGGATGCTCTAAGAACTCCTTCCGCAGCTTCAGTGCCTTGCTATTAGGATATGGAGTCACTTATTAAGCTGAAAACATACAAAAAAGAAACTAAACAAGAACTAAAAGACAATATTTACAAACAGAGGAGCCGTCTAAGGCTCAAATAAAACATTTTTTTAGAAAATGTCCATTCACTGGGCTGTTGAAAACTTCTTCACCCTCTAGATCCTGCAACCTATACGTGTTGTTGGAGAAAATATCAGAGATTTTAAAGGGGCCGATCCAGAGGGCGTCGAACTTGCTATGCTTGCCTTTATCATGTCTGGGTGCGTCCCACTTAAATACCAAGTCCCCGACCTCGAACTCCTTTTTCGTGACCTTTCTGTCAAAATCCTGCTTGATCTTCTGTTGATGACTATAGGCTGCATACCTCACTTGTTCTCTGGCCTGCTGCACTTCCACTATCTGATGAATTCTCATGATCATATGATCTAGTTCTCCCTCGTAGTCTTGAAAGAACTTCTCCACGGGTAAGGCGAGCTGAGTAGGGAAAACCACCTTTGCTCCATAGACTAGTTGAAACGGCGAAGTGCCTAGAGACCTCTTCGTTGTGACACGATCGGCCCATAGAGCAAACTTTAACTTTGAATCCCAGGCTCTTTTGTTATCCTCTAACAGTCTTTTGATGATCTTTATCAGGCTTTTGTTAGAGGATTCTGCTAAACCATAGCCCTGGGGATAGTAGGGGGTGGAGTGAACTAGAGAGATATGGAACTGCTCACAGAACTTAATTAAAGGTTCAGATTTGAAAGAAGCAGCATTATCGGTGATGATTCTGCTGGGACAGCCAAACCGGGCTATGATATCCTCCAGGAAGCTGATAATTACTTTGTGTGATGCGCTTCTGGTGGGGACAGCTTCTGTCCACTTGGTGAAATAATCTGTTGCAGTCAGGATCCATTTGTGTTGACCACTTGAGGGAGGATGAATCTCTCTGATGAAGTCCAACCCCCACTGTTGAAAAGGTGTCGAAGCTACTATATGTTTCAATGGCAGTGATTTGAGTTGTTGCTTCCCTGAGAACTCTTGACATTTGGTGCAAGCTCTGACCTCCCTGCAAACATCGGCGAATAAGGTAGGCCAGTAATATCCAGTCGAAGATCTTATGAGCTATGGTTTTCCAGAAATGATGCCCCCCACAAAGGCCTTTATGGAAATCAAACATAACCTTCTGGGCTTCGGGTGGGTTCAAACATCTCAGCAGCATCCCCAAAGGATCTCTCCAGTACAAAACTTGCTCAATGAGACAATACCTGACCGCCTTGAGCTTTAAATCTCTTGCCCTGCTTTTCCCCATTCCATCCGGAGGCTTCAATTCCCGCAGGAAGTAAAGAATATCACGATACTAGGCACAATTTACCAGCAATAAGCCATCTTGAGGGCATTGGCTTGGCAGCTCAGTTTGTTGAGTTCCTGAGCGAATGTTGAGGAAATTGACTCCCAAGGCTTCACAATTAGATTCATCCAGTAACTTGGCTAGGCCTTGCCCCTTAACCAGCTTGGTGGGCTTTATTTCCAAGTCAAATTCCAGAATTTTTTCTATCCATTTGCCTCTTCTCCCATCTATGTCTGGCTGTACAAGAATGTCCTTTACGGAAGCTGAAGGAACGTATGTTGTCACTTTCGAATGAAAAATGTAGACTCTGAAATCTTTGAGGGCTTTCACCAAGGCATCAGCCTTCTTCTCCATGATCTCGTACCGGAGTTCTGCATCTCTCAATGCCTTGCTGAAGAAGGCAATGGGTTGTTCTCGCCCTTCTGCATTTCTTTGCAATAAGACCGCCGCCACTATATCAAAAGAAGCAAAGGAGAAAATTAGGAACTCTTTTGAATAGTCAGGAATGATGAGCACAGGCGCCTCAGTCAATGCCCTTTTTATTTGGTCAAAAGAGGTCCTGGGCTCAGCGGTTGATTTCACTTTGTTTCCCTTCCTGAGCATGGTCTTGATGTGTTTCACTAGCTCGGCAAAATTCGAGACAAATCTTCTTAGAAAATTAATTCTCCCCAAAAAGGCCTGAACCTCCTTTTTAGACCTGGGAAGTGACAAGGCTTGAATTGCCTCCACCCTACTGGGATCAATTCTCACCCCTGTTGCCGATACTATATGTCCCAATAACTTCCCTTCCTACATAGAAAACAAAGATTTTTTGGGGTTCAGTGATAGGCCAAACCTTCGACACTTCAAGAAGACTTTCTTCAGATGACAGCGGTGCTCCTTGTCTGTCCTGGAGAAGATCGTGATATCATCCAGATAGATCACTACGAACTGGTCCTTTTCCCCGATGAAGGCTATATCCATGGCCCGCTGAAACGTTTCCCCTGCATTCATCAACCCAAATGGAATTTTGGCATACATGAACGTGCCCCAAGGAGTGGTGAAGGATGTCTTCTCCCTGTCCTCAGGCATGACTGATATTTGATTATACCCTGAAAACACATCAACCATGGATATCCTGGAGGCACCAATTACCCTCTGCAGTATGTGTTCCATCTTAGGTAGGGGGTAGTTGTCTTTCTTTGAGCTTCTGTTGACATTCCTGAAATCAACACAGATTCTGATTTCTCCACTCTTCTTTCTGGGACCAAATTGGCCACCCATTCAGAATATCTCAAGGGGACAATGATTCGTGCATCCAACAAATTTTTAACTTCCTTCTCCATGACGCGAAGCAACATGGGGTTTATCTGTCTTAGCTTCTTCCTGAAAGGCCTAGCTTCTTCTTTCAACGGGATCTTGTGCTCGATGACAGACGTGTCATACATCTTGAGGTCTTTGTATGTCCATGAAAACACATCGGTGAACTCTTTGAGCAATTGTGTGTACTCGGCCTTCTGTTCTTTGGTCAAACTACTTGACAATTTGACAAACTTGGGCTCCTCCGGTGTGCCAATGTTGCATTCGGTTGTCTCGGCATCTTCATTTAAGACCCTGCCCTTTACTGGCACATCATTCCCATCGAACAATCTCTCTAAAGGAACAATTCCTCTCGGAATGTGATTACTGGGCAACTGAATGATCTGATGATCAACGATTTTATTTAACAACTCCTCAGGATGAGGGTCACCTTCCAAATTAGGATCTTGGTCAATATGCAACGCAAAAAATTCGTCCACTAATTGGAGAAACCTTTCGAGTTCAAAATCATCCTCGACCACCTTCCAATGCTTGACATTGTCCGGAACCGAGGGCCTATATATTATATCAACATCATTTTTTACCATAGGCGGCAGAGGGAATTTGAGCAAACTGGCTGAGACAGCTAAAGAATCGGCCAAAGTATTCTCTTCCCTCGGAATGAAAGAAATGTTAAAAGCCAAGAAGAAATTATCAATAAGGTCCCATACTTCATTCCGATAATTTATGAGTCGGGGATTATGGGCACGATAATCATTTCTTATTTGTTGAATAATCAACTCAGCATCTCTGAATATCGTTATCTCTTCAATTCCCATTTCCTTTTCGGCTCTCATGCCCAGAACAAGAGCTTCATACTCTACCACATTGTTTGTGACTTCGAATTCCAGCTTGTTTGACAGAGATACGACTTCTTGACAAGGTGATATGAAAACCACTCCAGTGCCAGCTCCTTCGCTAGAAGAAGCTCCGTCAAAAAACATCTTCCACACAGAGGAGTTTTGGGGGGAAATCAGGTGATCAGGGCTGGGGTGTTTTCTGATTAGTAAAGAGATTTCAGGGGCATCGGTGAGCTGCATTAAACTAGACCCCAAGTCGGTGTCAAGTGCAAAGATGGGGTGATTGGTAGGGTCTGTTTCATCACTAACAATATAGGCTAGCTGGGCTTCTCTGTATAATATCCTTTGTTCCCCTCCAAAGACCAGAATGGTAGATATGTGAGATCCATCTGTAGTGTCCCTCCCAATTTTTTGATCCATGATCTAGACAACAACCTACCGAATTTGGGGGGAACGTCGGCTACCACAATATCCATGACCACACTCTTCATGGGCAGTTGAAATAGAGAAACCACCAAGCCCTTGATGACTCCCAGACATTTCACCCTCCTTGAATCAAAAGAGTATAAATCATGGTAGGCTCTGGTCACTTCTAATCCTAGCTCTTCCATCACTATTTTGGGCATAAGGTTATGGGAGGCTCCTGAGTCCATGAGGCAGTTATGCAGCACTTTATCATGTATATTCAGGGATGTGTAAAAGGGAGGGGATGAATCATCTCTGTCTTCTACCATGGGCCCTAAGACGACTGCAGGATTTTCATCTTGAAGGTTTATTGAGTCAGAGGGAGGCTAGGGGGGGTCTGATTGTAGCAACTTGGAGAGGGACCTTTTGAAGTCGTCATTTTTAACTAGCTCAGAAAGAGGTACAGGAATCCTAATCTTCTGAATCTCATGCTCAAATTTGAAGGAGGGGGTAGGTTTAGGAACTTCTCTTACCTCAACGACAGGTTCTTTGGCTACTGGTGAAGCACTCTGTGTCTTCTTTTCTTTAGCTGCGACTGCTTTAGTAGACATCTCTGCTATGAGGGGTTGGTCTGAGATGTCGAGGTCTCCTTCTTTCCTTCTCGATCTGAGATTATACCTGTTAGAAGTGTGATCGGCCCTCTGCTCTTTCCCCAACTCATGAATTTGAGCACTCATCAGTGATTCTTCATACGCGAACTGCGTCAAATGAGGAAAAGGGGGAGCTTCCTCAATACAGTGAATTTCAGAGCCAAACTCGTCTATCTCCTCTCTCTCCTCATGATCAACTAGGTTATTTTGGAGGGGGGCTTGAACCCTTTGATCTTCTCTGTCCTTTCCCCTTTGTTCCCTCGAGAAAACCTAAGGCATATTATTATCCGATCGCCTGAAACCTCTATTATCATTGTTTTGGGGATTTATGTACATGGGATTCCCTTCTAATTCCAACCTTTCTACCTTGGCAGCAAGTGATTTTAGCATTCTAGTTGTCTCATCTATCTGATGGGGCAGGGGAGAAGAACTAGATGAGGAATCTTCAAGCCTGTTCTTGGAGGTATTTCTATCGTCGGCATTCCTGAGTCGGTTGACAGCCAATATGTTGGATTCTACCTCCACGGCTGCGTCTTGCATGTGTGCCAGTGTAGCAGCTCTTCTCTCCCTCAGTAGTAGGCAGAAATCAGGATCAAATGCGCTGGAGTAAGTGATCATTGCAGAGGCTTCGTAGGGTTTTATCTCAGCAGGGATTATGTTGTACATTTTATTAAATCTCTTGGAGAAGTCAGAAACAAACTCTCCTTCCTTTCTCTTCAACGACCCAAACTCTGTCATGTAGTACATGAAGTCTTTTTTATCTCCCCACTGTCTCAAAAAGGCATTATCTAGAGCTTTGATCCCATTAATAAATCCAGGAGGCAGGGCCCTGAACCATTTTCTAGCCTCTCCTTGGAGACTATGGAAAAAAATACTCATCCATACGTCTGTGTGCATGATAACATTATCATCTGTGAAAGTGTAAACGGCTGCTAGGTGATCCTCAGCAGTTATGTCCCCCTCGCCTATAAACTTGGGCAGCTTCTTAAGGTACCCTTCTGCTAGGAAGTTATTGAGAGGTTTTGGCAGCACGAGGGGAGCGTATCTAGCAGCTATGATGACCTCTATTTCGGTCATAGGGGGATTTGCTCCAGCCATAGGAATATTAGGTGGAGGAGAATTTGGAGGAGAAGGAGTTCGCGAAGGGGCTACCGGGAATGAATCTCAGAGTGGGGTGGGAAACAAGAGGTGATTCAAGGAACGGGCTACCGAGCTCAAGTCAGCAGGTGCTCCACCTTGTGTAGGAGTGGGGAAATCTTCTGTGGTCGTGGGTCTATGCCAAGGTATAGCTTCATAGGAGAGGGGAGTGACAAGGATTTCTCCCTCCAATCCCAGGCCAGGAGGGGAAAACTCAGTAGGAACACTCCCAAAATTCAGGAAACTGGAAACTTGTGAAGGAGGTCTATCAAGAAACTGAGGGGGAGAAAACGGAGTTCTTACAGAAGGAGATGGCGGATTACCTTCTTCGGCGGTGGAAGCTTCCTCTTCAGGGGCCTTTCCTTTTCTAAGAACCACCTCTGGATCGGTTTCAGGTGTAGCTAGGGGCAGTTGTGGATGATACCGTGTGTGTTTGCCTCTAAAATCCACAATTGATAGAGCAGGTTCTCCCCAGCGGAGTCGTCACAATGGAGTCGCCAGGTGCACAGCAGCAATCCCAATAGTTTTGATCTCTGATGCACCTTTAGAATCATCTAATCCTTGTCGTTCAATCCCGGGGAAAATATTCAACTTCATCCTCGGCAGCGGCACTAGAAATGTTAGTGTCAGAAGTCACTCCTAGATTGCTATCAGGAGCAGAGCCCGACGCCTATCAGTTTTGTGTCACGATTCGTTTATAGATGGGGTGATCGAATGGAATCCAACTCAAAATGATATCATTCCAACTCCAAACTAGGACAGGCATGCATAGGTGAGTGAGGTCTTAATAAACTTCAGACAGTGAGTTGTAGTAAAGGGTGGACAGGCAGAAGACTTATATGGAAAGAGTGCGAAGGTCTGTTACAAACGATAGGTTCCTAACAGACTGTAGAAGAAGGCATCCAAACGCAAGGTCTTCTTGCACTTGAATACAAAACACCAGAGAATACAATAATGCAACGATAAATCATTTATCATAACAGAACTACACTAATTTGTGCGACTCAGTCAATCATGAACTCTCTAAGCATGAGACGAAAATTAGATGGAATGAGAAAAAATTGTCTGTCATAAAACAAGATATTTCAAATACAGATGCATATCCAACAAACTAGAATGTTTGTTAAACTTTACAGTCGGGAGCTCTGCTCTACCATCGATGCTTACAAAATGGCAAAAATGCCTACATATACTCTTCCCCTCCTTCCGCCCAGCAGAGGCGTCTCAAAACTTTCAATGGATGGCGTCGCCTCAATCAAATCTGGCCTGCATTGCTCTATCATATGTTGCCTTTAATTCAGCATGTCTCGTGCCAGGGGGTAGCTGAGACCTTTGAATGTTGAACTGGCGTGTACAGGTTCCCCTGGTGAGTTGGAGACTCGGTGTGACTTTCCTGAAGAGAACTGGTACAAGGGGCCCTCCTGGGTAAATTTCAACCAGGACCTCCATACTCTGCAATAAATGGGTGACGCGAAACTTCACCCACCCTCTTTCTCCTTTATCCATTCTGAGCAGGTACCGGGATCCAAATCTCATCGGGCTGGAGTTGGCAGAGTACAGTGCCCCCCTTTTGAGAACTAATTCGGAACCTTTGGCCAAATAAAAATGAAAGAACCCCTCTCTCAGACCTCCTTTCTTATGACCGGGCGCCAGAACCGTGGGCCCAGTCCTAAACGCTATCGGGAATTCGGGGTTCGGAATTTCAAAATGCAAAAAACAAGGGGCGCTTGCTCCTCGAAACTCCGATACCCGATTTGCGATGAGCTCCACCTCAATGAGTTAGCCCCTACCAGTTGGAACCTAATCCATATGACCTGTCTCTGTGTGACCATAGTCAAACCCTCCATCAGAGTTTTGGCATTCACAATGTCACGAATTACTCGTCCCCAAGATTACCGATATCCCGATGGCTTCAAGTTCCCCGATGGGCGCTTCCCTGTCGGGACTTTCCCGATGACGTCGATCTCCTGCCACGCGTCCCTTCTTATACGGACGGTCTAGATCTCCTTCGCTGCTTCTTGCGTCCATGATTAGGCTCACTTGACGTTAATGGCTGCGGCCTTTGAATAAATCTCACCTGACCGGATTTCAAAATCCCACCTCCATGTGTTTACATCAGAGGCCTCAAATCGGAGAGGAAAACATCCATGTGCAAGAAATGTCGCTAACACATTCTACTCTCAAAAAAATGTTACAACTTCTTATTTCAATGGTAAACATGTTATATTTCAAGAAATAGTCCCCCATTTTGAGTTTCACATTTTCCCACTTACCTCCACATTTCATGGTACCTCTATTGGTTATCATGATTTGAAAATTGTGGACAACATGGATATAACAATGTGTTTTATTTTTTCTCTATCGTAACGATCGAGCTTAGATGAAGGCGGTGGAATGAAGCGAGGAGGAAAGCCATTGCGGCTAGGGTCGAAACCCTAGCCGCCTCCGGTCTGGATTTTCGCTTGCAGGAGCCCGGATCCGTCTATAGCAGCCGTTCAGAGCATTCCTCCTATGCCTTGTACGTCAGAGCATCCCCCCTGTGATTTGCAGTGGTTAGAACGTCCCTCCAGCGATCTGCACGCGGTTTTGAGTAGCGGGAGTGCCTCTGCGTTTTTCTTGTTCATAGGTGGTCGTCGTCTTGCCACAATGAGCCCAGATCCGTCTGCCGAGATGGGAAAGGATCCTTTGGAGGCATTCAAAGAGTTAGTCTGCTCGGCAGGATCTAAACCCAAGCCCTCGCTGTTGCCCAAGTTTATTAAGAAGATGGAGGAGATCCCTTCGCTGGAGCTATCCCCAGAGGGGCCTTGCAATCTTGCCCTCCTTCTAGCAGAAAAGGCCCTCATCGGAAAGTTTACGGGGTTATGGCCCAGCCCCAAATCGGTGGAGGCATGGATTGATGATCGTTGGACGTCGATGATACAGGGAAATGTCTCTTTGTGCGCAGTAGGCAGGGGTTTTTTTGTCTTCAGTTTCTCGAGGGCAGAGGACCGTGACCTAGTTTTCATATCTGGACCCTATTTCATGGGGTCGAGAGGGCTGTTCTTAGCCCCCTAGACTCTTGACTTCAACCCAGGAGTCGAGATCACCACAGCCCCTATTTGGGTTAGGCTGCCTCATCTCCCCTTGCATCTCTGGGGGAGAAACTCTCTGGAGGACATTGGGAATAAGCTTGAGCGCTTCCTGGACAGTGCGGAACCGAAAGGGGATCAGTTTACCTGTGCTCATATTTGTGTTGAGGTTAACCTGGAGAAAGGACTCCCGGAAGCCATAAATCTCTCCCTGGGGGAATGGTGCCATATCCAAGAGATGGATTACGAGCAGATTCCTTTCAAGTGCCTCCGATGCCATGCCTACGGCCATTTTGCAAAAAACTGCTCCAAAGCCTCTGAGGAGCCCGGACCAGTCAAAGAAGATGATTTTCAGCCAGTAACTAACCGGTGAAGGCAGCCAAGGAGAAAGGATCCACTACCCCAGTCTCCAAAGGCCACTCATTCAGCAGCGACAACTCTAGAAAATAAAAACAGCTTTGATGCGCTGAAGGAAGATGAAGCCCAAGAACCAGAAGCAACAGCGGTTAAGGAAGACCCCCCGGTAAACGGAAGCCTTCCAGATTCCACCCCCCCTGAAACAGTAGCAGCAAGAGAAATTCGAGCTTCAGATCCGGAACCTTCTGTCCCTGTAGATCTGGTTGCTTCAGTTCCCTCTAGCGGCTCTGTGGAAACTCCTGAAACTGAAGACAACTCAGTTTCGTCTCCACCCCTCACACGAGGGCGAAGAACCAACAAAGCGCGCAGAGAAAAGGAGGCAGCCTCCAACATTTTTTTAGGCTCTCAGAAAAAGTTGGATCCCTTCTTTAAGGGGAAAATTTCATCCCCCGCGGTTTAATGCTCTACTTCTGTCTTCTACTGTGCTCACAGTTTGTGAGAATCTACTCATGTATGCATTTTTTGTCATTTTCTCGAATTAGCTCAAGAAGCAGATGGGATTGGTCTTCCAAGATATTCACAAGAAGGTTGGAAGCACTGTTAGAGGTCACCAACCTTCCTCAGATTTGTAACTTTCGGATTCTGGCTCGCCAGAATGCCACTTAATGCAACATTAACCGTTCTTGTCAAAAAAAAAAAAAACAATGTGTTTTCTTTTTTACTCTACGATGGATGAAATTGGGATTAATATTGATGTTGACTAAGTCAATTTCCTTCATGTTCTTGATATCTCCTACCAACTTCAAACTTTGGGGAGATGTAATGCATTACAAAATATGGGTGAAAATCTTGTGTTCCTCACGAGGATGATCCTAATTGGGTACTTCATCAAGAGTATATGGAATCTCTACTCGATCCAACTTGAGTGCATCTTCATTTGAAATTACCTTAGAAGTTCCATATGGGGCCATATCAATGAAAAATATTTTTTTCCTTACATTTAAGACCTTGGATAATATTTTCATCACAATTATAGCAAAGACCTTCACATTGATGTTCATCCAATTATGTAGAAGTCAACTTGGGAACCTCAAGGGGTGGTGGAGGAGGCACAAAGATAGGAGGTATTCGTTGAAAAAAGTTTGGATAATTGGACGAGGTGGTGACTACCACCTGTAATTAGGTGAGAGACCTCCAACCAAATAACTGGGTGATACGTCTCGACTTGTGATTTGATCCTCCTCTTTTAGACCACTTAGATAAAACAATCATTGAAAAACACTCAACCATACCTTCTATTGAAATTTCCAACATCTCAAAGGAAATGATAAAACCTTCCATTGTGTTAGCTTGGTGGAACTTGGTCAACATCCCCAAAAGTTAGTGTCAATTTAAAATCAAGCCTATATGACCTTCACAAACTAGTTCCAAGAAATCCTACCATTGATATCCCTCGGTATGCCATTCCCAATAACACACCCAATTAAAGTTTTAGTTTCCCCCCCTCGATACCCTAGAGGGAAAGCTATTGTTCCATCTGACCCACCCATAATGTTGGATTAGAGACATCAAACTAGTTCAGATATACCTTAGAAAATATCTACATAATATAGGTTTAAGTGTTGTGAAAATGTGCCCAATGCAATGGCCACCACCCATGAAGATTCCCCACTATCCATTTCTTGGGTTGTTTCACACTTGAGTGCATCCTTCTTAATGCTACAGGGTTAAGACCCATGGTTCATCCATATTTGACCCAAAAAAAAAAACAAAGCATCGGTGTGTCAATCTTTAGCCAAGGCTAAAGAAGGTCTCAACTGAGACATTATGAGGATCACAGAGACCATCTGGTCTTGTGTCAGGGATGAAGGGATAAACAAAGAGAGATCCATCTGGATTGGCATTCATACAATCCATAGTTGACAACTTACTATTATTAATATGCAAAAACAATACGCACACATATCCAATTTCCACCTAAGTAATACATGATAGATCATAATTTCCGCAGCTTTATTATCTTCCTCATTTCATCAAACATAGGCATACATTGAGAAAAAACATACTTGACAACAACCAAGTCTCATATCGTCTTTATATAATTCCCTATATTTATAATACATTGTGCCATGTGCATCCTTTAAGACTTTAGACATATGACATACTCAAACTTACAATCAGGAGCATTACAACATTATAATACTCCAGAGGCTCAGAGCGATCTCTTCAACAATGACCCACTGAATCAACCAAGTGGGTAACTCTATGAATCAACAGAAAAAAAAAATCTTTGCCATCCTTGCTCCCTTTTATATCCTTCTCGGCTATGAAGCTCTATCTCTATCACTTCTGCTCCACTCTCTCTACTGACTAATAGTCTCGCACGCTTCTACCACCTACTTGCATTACACATATCCTTTCTGGAATTATGGTAATCTTAATTTCCTTTCCAGCTCATCTTTTGTCTGCTCCATGTTCCCTTGTGTTGCTAGCAATAATCATTTGGGTAGATTTCCTGAATATTCCTTTCTTGATTCTGACGTGTGTCTTCTTAATTTTCGGTGCATATTGGAAAAAATGGAATTTAGTGCGCATTATCAAAACTTGATATGACGTGTGCTTCTTGTCAATCCTTGCACATCTTCTTGGGTGTGTGAAAAACTATAATGAGCGTTCACATATTCATTTGTGCACACGTGTGATATTAGCCCAAAACTTTGGGTACTAATAGGCGCCCACCACTATTAATTGGCTTGTCCTCGAGCCAAATTCCTCATGGAAGGACCGTCACAACTTCCTTGAGGAAGAGAAAATCATCATCAGTAGTGGGCCCACACATCAAACCAAGTTGTGATTGCATCTGGGTTTGAGTAAGAGAAAATCACATGTCCATAATATAGTTGCAACTTGACACAGGTCCCATAATGAGTTGAGAAGGCCCCAAGGGAAGATATGGTTGTGGGATTCAATTGTCCATATGCTCGGCTCTTCCCCTTCCCTGGTGTCTATGGTGATGAATGATGGATTTATTTAAAGTGCATCACCCAGACACTGAAGTGATGAATGATGGTGATGAATGATGGATTTATTCGCGAAAGATGGAGAGATAACGATTGAGATCCATCATACTAGTGATGTTCCTTTTGGAATGTGGTGTCATCTCTTCTTATGTGTCAAGGCTAAAGGTGATCTATCTGAATATTTTTTCTTGACCCTTCAGCATAATGTAGTGACAAGCAACTGAGGTAAATCTCGTGTGAAGCCCTCGCTAGATCCAACACCATGAACGTAAGCCATAACTTCAACCTGAATTGGAAATCTTGGGAATTTGCAAAACTGTCAATATATCTAATCCATCTATGTGAGTGGAGTGTATGTTTTGATACCAGAAAGGAAAATTATGCCAAATATCTATTCTTCTACCTGTTTTACATTCTATGCTACTCCTACTCTATCAAAATCCATGGATGAGAGAAGGAGCTAAGTGACAGGTGACCCATGGGATCTGTAGTACACTTTCAATCAACTTCCATCAATGAGGTCTTTGAGACGTTTTTCTTGTAATGTATATATCTTAGTGGCACTTGCTTCGCTGATGTAGAATAGATGGAAAGAACCCAACCAATTCATATGTAGCTTGTCAGGATGTTGTGAACATTTTTCTTCATATAAAAAAATTAAAGATCAAGGATGGAGGATTTTCTAGCGGATGTCACATCATGTCATGCCCTTTGTCTCTTCTTTTCGACCACTTGGATAAATCATGCCATCATATGATCCTCTTCTATCTCCATGAGTTCATCTAACTTATGTTGAAGGGATTGTTCATCTATCATCTAAGTTGTCAAAGCAACCAAAGGCTTGGGACTAGAAATTCTAGCGACATGACCACTTCTTTATAGTAGATCAATCTAAATGGTGTGTACTTTTTCATCCTTTTACAAGTTGTCTAATAAGCCCATAATACTACAGGGACGTGATGATCCCAATCATCACGCTACACATTACAAAATTTAGTTAAATCAAGCTCTAAATTTTTATTAAAAGCTTCTATCATACGATTAGCTTGAGGATGATAGGAAGTGTTCTTCTGGTGATGGATCATGAACTCCTGAGTAAGTTGTTGAATGGTCTTGTTAAGAAAATGGGAGCCCTGGTCGCTCATCAGCACCCATGGCATCCGAATCTGGTAATGACATTCTCAAAAATGAATCACCCCTATGTTTTTATTGTACAATCTTTAACTAGTGCGGCTTCGACCCATCTCATTAGATATTTTATAGCGATAATAATTTAGCACGTGCTTGTTCAACGTGCGAGAGGATCAATGGACCCCACAAAATCTATTTCCATTTTTCAAACGACTCTAGCTCTATAATTGGAAACAATGGGAGCTCATCTCATCGGCAAGGCTTTCCAATCTATTGACAGGCGTCACAATGTTTACAATATTCCTTAGCATCTGCAAAGAGTGAGGGCCACCAAATCCTTGCACGCAAAACTTTCTTCCCCGTGGCCTTACTCACATTGTGTCCTCCTGCAATACCTTCATGTGATTCATACATAATGGGGTCTCATTCATGCTCTAATGCACACATGTGCAAGATGCCATCCACTCCCAACTTATACAACTTCCCGGGGATCAACTGATAATCTGCATTATGGGTCACCAGTTGATGATGTTGAGCCGAGGTATATCTTGTTGGAGCTTGTTCAAATGTAAGGAATTCAAATATTTTGTCCAATTTACTAGGAACTACTTTGATGTGGAAAAGTTGTGCATCTGGGAGTTCATCATCTAAACTTCGAACAGGTTCATCAGTCTCAATCTGTGACAAATGATTTGGGTCAACATTATATTTTCCCAGTTTGATGACAACTTCAAACTTGAACTCCTGAAAAAGAAACAACCAACGACATATTATTCCCCATATTTGAGCAAGGAGTGGTCTATAAATAAATTAAAAGGGGTCCCAAACAGGTAATGGAGAAACTTCTACAATGCATATACCATGGTGAGGCCCTCATTCTATGTTGTAGTATAATTATTTTCTACACCAAACAACTTCTGAATGGAAAATTATACCAGATGGTCAATATTACCTTCACTTAGTTGTGCAAGAACTGCTCCCAGTGTTATGGAAGAGGCATCTACATGGATTTGAAAGAGCTTAGACCAATCATGAAAAAATAGAATCGACACACTGATGATTTTCTCTTTGAGAGTATCCAAGTCTTCCTAGAATTCCTATGTCCATATGTACTTGGTATCCTTGTGCAACAAATTCTCCAACAAGGTGACAATTTTGGCATAGCTCTGAGTAAACCATTGATAATATCCCATGTGGCCCAATGTAGCACATAACTTCTGAACTGAGGTGGGGGGCACCATATCCAATATGGAAAGGATCTTATATTGATTAAATAACAATCCATCCTTGCAAATGGCATGCCCCAACAACGTCTCAAACAACATATAGAAGATACATTTTTTTAGATTCAACGAAATCTAGAGCTGGTGACATCAATCCAACATCAATCGAAGGGATTGCATGTGCTCTTCCAACAAACTGAACACTGTCGATTCATCCAAGTAAACCTCTAGAAACTTGTGGATGGATTATTTAAAAGTTGTGAACACAATCCTGGAAAAAACTACAAGGGAATTATCTAGTCCAAACAACATCATTGTAAGAGAAAAAGATCCCCATTCTATTGCAAAGGTAGTTTTATCTTGATCCTCCTCTCTGATCCGAACCTGATGATACCATGAAAATCCATCTGTAAAAGAGTAGGCTTCTCGGCCTCCAAAATTTTCCATCACCTCATCTATGAAAGGGTCATGGACGCAGGCTGCATTGAGAATTCTCAGATCTATAGATTCAAATGTCACCAATTTTTTTAGGTTGCATAAACACAAGACTAATCCAATCGGACTCCTCCAGAAGGACAATAATCCCAGCATCCAACATATAATCCAATTCCTTGCACACTTTTTCCTTATATTTGTGATTTAATTGATAAGTTCTCCTAGATGAATTTTTATAGCTCCCAACTAACATGAAATTCCCTTCATTTTTTAGAAGATGTGAGGAAACAAGTCCTCATATTCCTTGAGTAGGTAGACAACTTGAGTGACAGTCTCCTTATCCCAATAATCTCCAATGATGTCCATTTTTGGCGCTTCCTTTGTACCAATATTATGTTCCTTGGTGTTAATCGGATAATCATAGTCTAACACGACCATCTCCGCTTCCTTTCCTTTCAACGCATGCTCACCTTTAGATTATTTTATCTAGATGCCTCATGGGTCATCATCATCAATATTATCAACATCAAACTTCCAAAAATGGACAACCTCTTTCATTTTTGTTATTCGCTTTTTATATGAGCATGATACCATAGGTGTGGCTTCCTTTGGCTATCGATGAAATATAAATTCCTTAATCTGTAGGAGGGCCTCTCTTTGAGATGTATCTTCTGTGGTGATATAGAATGTTAAGAAAAAATATGAACTAACATGGGTCCACTCTATCATTTTCCTCCCAAGCTCCTTCTAAATATACCAACTACTAGGAACCATATTCATAGTATGAAAAAACCAGTGGACACATTGGGTTCAAGGAATATTATTGGAATTCGAGTGTCATTCACAAAATGAAATGTTCTCTTGGGGATCTTCATTTCACTTGTACCAATTGTCCAAGTTGAGGTAAACTATGGGATAGAACTATACTTTTATCAACTCAACCACCTACACCCAATCCTGGATACTTATGCGATGCATCGCCCACCACCATGCAGGTGTTATCTGAACCATGGAATCCATGGCTTGAATCCTCCTTTCTACTAAGAATACCTTCTCCATATACACTAGGAAATCCTATATTGTCCTTACTCCATCAAATCATGGGGCATTGCATAACTCTGATCTGATGCGGTGCACTTCTTTAGTTATCCTCACACATCTGCGAGTGGAGACCTCATACAACTTGTTTCACCACCTTTCCATGGCTTCTTCATAATCAGTGTCATATGACCTCATGCTCCACCAACTTAACTCTCTGTCTATGGTGGGCTTGATATAATCTTCCCTGTGCCTAGTGATATTATAAATATTTTCAATAACAAAACTCTGCACTTCCTCATCCACTGGATCATTGTATCTGTCTCTTAGAAAAAATATTATCAAAGATAAATAAAATAAAATAAATGTGGAAATAAAACACAAAAGATATACAATACAATAGAGACACAAATATACATGGTTCACCTAGTGTGGGATACACCCAACAAAGAAATTGCCAGGTCCTTCCTTTTTATTATCCAACAAATGAAGGGATACAACCTACAACACACCTGTTGTAACTACCTCTTCTTTCTCTCACAATATCCTCTCTCGGAATAAAATATTCACAATGATACACAACCACAATACAATTACCTCATAAAATAGGGTTTCTTTATAGGTAAAAAAACCATAACATAACTTCTACCATCATATATGCCACCTTATTATGAACAATCCAGATTTACTATGAAATTACAATATACATTTACAAGGCAATTTTTCCTTCAGGGGCTTCACCCCCAGACCCCACAGAAGGGGAAATCCCCCCCTGCAACCCCCCTACGTGGATGGGTGTACAGTCTTCATGGGGTATAAACACGACTGAAAACAAAGACCTGTGAATCAGGAAGATAATCAAGCTCCACAACCAACATTGTCTCCTTCATTTGGATCTAGAGGTGCAACGACGCGTTGGGTGTCCATCTCAAATAACATCTACCTCTTCTTCAAATTCAACACCACATTATTATCAAAGTCCCAATCAATTCCAAGTAGTGTAGGATAGGGATTAGATTCATCCAGAATCTCTATGGATTCAAAGTCAGTGTTTGTATTCACCCCTTCTATATTCACCTTGTTTTGCTCCAATTGGCCTATGGGATAGATCTAGTATTGGTTTTCCAACCGTAGCTGGATGGGTGACTAGAACAAACTTGGTTTAGCCATTGAATCCAAGGATTTATTCAAGAGAATGTTCACGTGGGACCCCATATCCAACATGACTCCATCCATGTCATACCCACCAATCTCTGTTGTCGTATTGAACTTGTACCTTGTTCACTTTTTCTTATTGTTGGTTGTGGAGCCTGATTATCTTCCTGATTCAGAGGTCCTTGCTTTCAGCCGTGTTTATACCCCATGAATTATTTACACCCTAGAAGTATGTACACTCTTCCACGCGGGGGAGTGCTAAGGGGGGGTACCCCCTCTGCGGGGTCCGGGGGGGTTATCCCCCCGGCTAGGGGGTTTGCGGGAAAGCGGGCCCCTAGCAGGGGTTCGGGGGCGAAGCCCCCGAAGCAAAAATTGCCTTGTAAAAGTATATTGTAATTTCATTGTAAATCTGGACCGTTCATTATAAGGTCACAGATCTAACGGTAGAGATTATGTTAGGGTTTTTT
>ML788821.1:351039-363717 GCA_009831015.1 Picea engelmannii
GATGATGCAACTAGAAAAACTTGGGTTTATTGCATTCGACAAAAATATGATGTTTTTGATACTTTTAAGAAATGGAAAGCTTTAGTTGAGAATGAGACAGGAAAAAGTTTGAAGTGTCTCGAATCAGATAATGGAGGTGAATACTGCAACAAGGAGTTTGATGATTATTGTTCATAACATGGGATTCATAGAGAGAAGACAGTTCCACGAACAACACAAGAAAATGGTGTGTCAGAAAGGATGAACAGGACAATCATGGAGCGTGCAAGGAGTATGAGATTGCATGTGTTGTAGGAAAATCTCCCCACAGACAGGTAGATTGCCTCTAAGAGCTTGACCCTAACTCTAGACAGAAAATGCTTAACATGGACACTGATTTCCTTTCAAATCCATCTAAACTAACACATGAGAAGGAAGGATGACAGAAGTACCTTTTATCGACGTTTGTCCCTGCATGCTCCGAGTTGCGCTCCAATCCTTTGCTCCTCGCTGAGTTCTGTGGAAAAAGAAAGATACGGCCACTTCCTACTCTATTGATACTAGCTTGAAAACAGGTCTATCAATAAATGATAAGTTCATGTGACATTAGACACAAACTAGAAAGAAACAGGCCAAGCGTGTCATATTGATGAGAATAACGACAGCAGTACTTACAATCATAGATGCGAATGCGACAACTTCGTCAAATACCCTTCGTCTAACCCTTGCCTGAAAGATCCACAACCTGGATAACAACAACTTCACTGATCACTCTCCTTTGGCTGACTGTGAATTTCCTCCAAGTTCATAAGTTTCATATCTTCAGTTCTTCCCCCCTTTTCACCATCATAGAGCCTGTTTATATAGGTTAAGAGGAGCTTAACCTCTTGAGTTATCTTTGGAACAAGTTGGGAACCTTTTCTTTAGATCAGGGATTTCTTGATGAAACCAAGAATTCGAACACAACCGCCTCCTAATCTCGAAAGATCCTCCCCTTATTCTCCTCAACGGGCCAACTACTGCCTCAGATTAGGCAACGCTCCCTTAGAAGGGGCGTCAGAGCGTTGTAGCGCTCCCTGGTAAGCCTTAGGGGAGTGCCAACGCTTTCAAGATGAGCAGTGCTCCTTCATAGGGGGCTAGGGAGCGTTATAACGCTCCCTGAATCCTTATAGGGGAGTGCCAGCGCTTCTAGGGATGAGATAGGGGAGGTCTCCCCCTCAAAACCTTTGTTTCAGGGCTCCCTTCAGGTGTCAAGAGTTATTTGACTTCAGTAAACCAGTTCTCCTTCTTCAAATCAAGCATATGAGATGTTATAAGTGTCTCCTTAGTGTCGTTTGTCATGGCAGTATGTCTGAACATCATTTGCGACACTTGTAGCCAACTTGCGACACTTGCGAAAGTTGTAAGGAAGATGCGACACTTACGACAATTGAGAGGAACATGCGACACTTATCCAGCTGAGTAATTTTGATGTGTAACAGAATGCCCCCCAAAGTATGAAGTTAGAAGATGCCAACTGATAACTGAAATACTTTGTATACGTCCAAGCAAGGGTATAGACTCGGAGAACCTGACAGAAGTTGCACACAAACATCCAACAAGTATCATGACATATTTCAAAACCCAAGGCAGGCATACCTATGCTTGGGCGATCAAGACTTAACAAGATATGGCCACCATAAAATACACTGCGGATCCATAATTGTATTGATAAAAAGGTATAGCCACCAAAGATACAATGTGTATCTATACTCTGATGACTTAGACTGATCGTAGCCACGAAAAATACACAGTGGATCTACGAGATGACAAGACATAGCCATGACTAATACAAAGTGGATCTATGTAACAGTGTATGTGTTCTTTGTCCAATGGAAATTCTTTCGTAGCCTGGGCAAAGCAGATATCAAAGTGATCACTCAACCCAGGGTCTTCTTACCAATCCCAACGCGATACGATTCTAACCATGTGAATGGATGTCCTGACGTTGAACATGGCAAAAACCACTTGATTACCGGTCAATGGTGTGAACCGTTAACAAGTGCGAGGGAGATCACCATTAATGTCAATGATTCCCAAGGTACCCTAGTACATTCCAGTGAATGTTAATAGATGAGCTGTAGTCGAACACCCGTGGAATCATTCGATCAGAGGTCAATGATGTAAACCTACTGTCGAATGTGAGGAGGCCTGCCATTGAGGCATGTAGGTCCCAAAGTTCTAATTGGTTTCTAAGTCTGCTTCCCGGATAATGTGTTGGAGTCGACAGGAATAGACTCGTCGAGGGAGGGCCTTGATGTATCCCCCATCAACGACATGAAACAGACATGGAGATGTGTTTGGAAGATCAAATGGACATGGACCGACACAGGTTTTGAGGCAAAATACTTGGGATGGCTGACTCTCGAGGCAGATACTTCCCTTGAACACTGAGGCACAACAGCAAAACATGAAATGGACCAAAACTTATGCAGTGGATGCGGTGACTTGCATCGGGTGACCCAAAGGAGTGAAAGGAACTCAAAGGATTGGCTCAGTGCAGAGGTTCGGTGGATTATGATATATGCAAAGTGACAAAGTGTCGAGTTCAAGGGCGACTCTAAGAAGTGTTGGATGATTTTCTCAAGAGACTGCTTGGCTTGCTCCTTTCAATTTTTTCCCCCATTTAGATAGATGAGTACCTCTTTTTGATTTAATGAGATTGAGGAGGATAACACATGCTCAATATAACTCACCTTCAGTAAGTTCCTCTTCCTTTGTTTAACGAACCGGAAGAAGAGTTTGTTCCCATATGGGTCTGTCCATGTGTGCTTTAACGAGTCCAAGGACAGAAAACTCGAAGGTTTTTCGGGATTATAGAGTTTGGAAAAACACTTAAAAGAGAACTCTCTCAGTTCCTTTTTCGTACAGTAGTCCAACGAGACCGAAAAAGGGTTAAACTATCACTCGAAAGATGCCCTTTCTGACCTTTTAACAAGTGTGAAAGGAAGCAAGATCACTCGACAATCTTTTCAAATTTAGAGAGTCTGAAAAGGGTTTAAAGGAGACTCCAGGGGGGTTCCTTTTTCGTGTGTTCGTATCCATACGGGTCCGAAAAAGAGATAAAAGTTTACCCGGTTACGTTCTCATATTTTCAAGCTCGAGAACGAACTAAGACTATGCTCATAAGTGCGACAAGGTGCATAACCGATCAGGACTTCCAGGAAACCTGCGATGTCAAAGCTACAAACCATAGTTTAGTGAAGCCATTACATCATTAGAGAAACCCAAAAATGACCATACCTTATAAAAAATGAAATTTTATAAATAACAATTGATTTGAAAATTCATTTACCATTTCATTTGCAAGGATTTTTTGAGTAGTGGAGAATCTCGTTTGAAGCAAATTTTGTTTTTCTCGCTGCTGGAGCTACGATCGATCATGTCGCTCACTGTTCGAACCAGGTAGGTGTCCATCCTTTGCTCTTTCAATTGCATGGTTTTAGATCCACTTTCATAACATTATTTATTTTGAAACACAAAGCCCTAAGTCGCCCCTCTTTGAACCAAATCGACCTCTTTTTTAAAATTAATGAAATGGGGGAATTCTTTAACAAAAAATGCTTTAGAGAAGGATGATTAGGATGTATACACCCTTGCAATCAATTAGGTAGGTCATTCTTAGTAAAAGAACTCATAAAAAATCTCCCCAAATTCCCACGCAGCGCCCAAAGTCGTTTTGCATTTTTAAAACTTTTTTATCATTATTTGACAAATATTAAAGGGCGTGGTGGTTAAAAAGAGTGTTTGGTTGCTTTTAGATGACGTGGGCATGTTGTTTTATGTTTCAAGATGCTTTTTGAAAATCGTCGAAATTACCAAAACGTGAGGAATAATGAAATTCTTGGTTTTTTGTTTTGTAGGCATCTTCGGCAATCATGATTGAATGGAAAGAGAGGGAACATGAGATGGATGATTTAGCCGCTCTACGGAGTCCTTGTACGCGGGCTTCTCTGCGAGCTTGTGGCTTGTTCAAGTTCTTCAAGTTACAAAAAATGAAGAGGGAGATGTTATTGCTTGAGCATATGATTGGCCTCTGGGATGTTGCGGAACAAGGATTATGTATCGACGCACAACTTCTAACCATTGAGTTAGAAGACGTTTACTTTTTGACTGGCCTCTCGAGAAGAGGGGTCCCCATATATTTCACTGGGCAGAGGGCATTACCTGAACAAGTGGACGTGTATATGCACGCCACTGCATCCCGAGAGCGAGGTTGGTAGGGGGCAGGATCCCTATCAAGGATATTCGAGATTTACCCCTCCGGTCTATACTATTTTCTATCACAAGCGTGATCGGCAGCACTAGTGTTGATCTGGCATCGAGATCACAGGTGGCCTATGGTGTTCAGTGTTTGGAACCAACACTATTCAACTAGAGTGCAGCGTTCCTTCAGAATGTGAACGAACAGATCTCACGGTGCAGGACTGGTCAGAAGCAGTTCGGTTATGGCTTGTTTTTGGTCTTTTTTTCCTAGAGCGCATCCCTCAGATGTAGCCTCAGATATCACTGGCGGTACGACCGGTGCATGAACCTAGGATGGAGAGGTGGACTAGTCTGTCTTCGAGGCTAGTTTCGGAGTTAGAGTTCCATTTCACTGGTGATTTCTTTGCCTGGCTGAGACGGCAGTACCTCTGGATAGAGGACTTCCCTTATGTTGATGTAGACTTCCGTTGGAGTATGGACTTGATTTTTCCCACGGGGGAAGACTGGGATGAGTCAGGTAAGAGACTAAGCCATACCTTGTCTATTTTTTGTTTTTTAAGTTTTTGATGTATATATATATATTTTTTGGGTATGTAAAAGAGTTTTAACAGATGTTTTGTTTTCAACATGCAGACAAGGGAGAAGTGCGATCGGTTGATATACCAGTACCAGGGCATCGTGGAGGTGCCCCAGTTGCAACAGATCTGGTAGTACCAGCAGTAGGTCTCCGGGAGGTTGAGAGGAACCTCCAAGGCCTTACGATGGGTATCCCTCCTCTGCGGAGGGGGGAAGTGCCTTTACATCTGCAGAGGCACACTGTAGGAGTCCCAGAGAATATCAATTCTCTGTTGAGGCACGTAGTGCGCGCAGTAGTGTGTTACTCACAGCACAACGTAGCGCAGGGAGATTAGAGTCTCTCCCGTGATCATGTTCTTGTATGCCTTGTCAGGCGATGTTGTATGGGTGAACAGACCCAATATTTTGCTCTTCTACACACTTTTTGATGTAATACAAACATTTCAGTCATGCCATATATATATATACAGTTTCAAGTTTTTATGATGCCAATGATTTGTACATGATGATGTCTGTGATGTGTTTTAATTTACATGTAATGTACAGTTTTGCTTTCCTTGAATCTTATATGTGGGTAAGATACCGATCCATGATATAATTAGCTAATGAATCCGAAACACTATTAAGTTCTCTAGGAATGTGTCTATATTCGATGTAATCGAACATTTGTTCGAGACGGTGAACTTGCAAGTGTAGGCGTAGCAGGATAGGACTACGGATAGCATAGATGCGGTTGAGTTGGAAAACCACCAGTTGGGAGTCTAAGTAAATAATGATGTGAGAGATACCTAGAGAGGAGGCTTGGGTCAACAGTCCAATGACAACATGATATTCTGCCATATTATTGGTTGTTGGTCCTAAACAAATGCCTCCTGAACTCACCACCTGGTCAAATTGGTAAATAAACCAAGCTGCTGAAGCAATGTTCCGGGTATGTCGGCTAGCGTCGTCCGCGAACCCAAAAAAGATAGGAAAGGAAGACGTCATCTGCGCATGAAAACACAGGCACAGTCATGAGTGGAAACGGTAAAGACTCGAGCACGTGAAAGAAAAAGACACACCAAAACTAAATACAATAATGTACAAAGTACAAATGCTAGGTGATCTAGGCATAGTACTTCTTAAGGTAAATCCCGTTTCGGGGCTCTCCTAGGGAAATTCCTTCATGATCAACTAATTCGTAGGCACCTTTATGCAGGACACATTTTACGATGTAGGGACCGTGCCACATGGGTTCTAACTTTCCTGTCCCCAATTTATCGTGAGCTTGGTCATAAACAAGGACTAAGTCTCCTTCCGTGAAAGTCTGAGGGTGGACGGATTTGTCATATTGACTTTTAATTCGTTTTTGATGTGCCTCATTGGCGAGAGCAACATCGCGACGTGTTTCGTCCAGTTTGGATAGATACAAAAATCGTTCTTCTTTAGCAGAAGTATGAGGCAGGAGTTCTACTTTTAGTTTGAGTGATGGAATCTCACACTCGATCGGTAGGACGGCTTCAATGCCATAAACCAACTGGAAAGGAGTAAATCCAGTTGAAGTTTTCACAGAGGTGTGATAGGCCCAGAGAGCGGAGAAAAGTTGTAGATGCCACGATGTTTTGTTTTCCCCTACCATGCATTGGATCATGGTTTTTAGGACTTTGTTGATGGCCTCAACTTGTCCGTTTGCTTGAGGGTAGTAAGGGGATGAGTTTTCATGGAGAAAACCCAATTTGACATGTAACTCGCTCATCATCTGGTTTTTCAAGTGTGCACCATGGTCAGTGACAATGTCACGTGGTACACCAAAACGAGTTATGATGTGGTTGAAGAGGAATAGAGATGTTGTACGGCCATCATTCAGGAAGGTAGACATAGCCTCAGCCCATTTGGTGAAGTAGTCGACGGCGACAATGATGTAACCATGCCCCTGGCTGAGGTAGGCTTACACTGCATGAAATCGATGCCCCATTTGGAAAAGGGGCCGATGGCGATAATGGGGTGCAGTTTCATGGGGTGGGTGCGTGCCTTCTTGTTAAAGATTTGGCAGGGTTGGAATTTCTTGACAGCCTCGATACAATCTTTGAAAATCGAGGGCCAAAAGTAGCCGGCACGTAGGATTTTTTGGGTTGTGGCCATTTCGGAGAGGTGACTGCCACAGGCGCCAAGGTGACAATCGTTCAAAACGCGTTCAGCCTCCTCGTGAATCAGACATCGCCGAAGGATGGTGTCGATGCCACGGCAATACAAAGTGTCGCAGAGGATGATATAACGATGAGAGTGGTGACGAATGCATCGACGCTCTTCGCGAGAGATGTTGGGATGAAAACGTTGTGTTTGAAGGTAGAGGAGAATGTATCTGTACCAAGGATCAGACGTGCTGATGAGGAAGAGAGATTCATCGGGGAGAGAATCTCTAGGTTTGATGTTTTCATCGGCACGAGGGAGAGCACAGATAAGCTCAGAAAACACCAGGGATTTTTTGGCTTTAGCCTTTGTAAACTCGAGATCGAATTCTTGAAGAATAATGATCCATTTTGAATATTTTCCCCCAAGTACTTGACGTGTCAGGACGTGGTACATGGGGTTGGAGTCTCCGATTACCATGGTGGTGCGTAATAAGATGTAGTGACAGAACCTTTGGAGAGCGATGACGGCTGCCAGAGCCAGTTTCTCAACATGTGAATATCTAAGTTTGGGACCAGATAAACTCTTGGTCAGATAATAGATCACATGTTCTTTGTCGTTGGGTTCTTCTTGGACTAACATCATTGCGATGGTGGAAGTAGAAGCGACCAAGTAAAGGATATAATCCTTGGTATATTCGGGGGGATGTAACAAAGGTGCATGGGTCAAAGCGTGCTTGAGAGCGTCGAATGTTCGTTGAGATGCATTATCCCAGATGAAAGGGACGTTCTTTTGCAGTAACCGCATAAATCCTTTAGTGATCTCGGCATAGTTGCAGATGAAACGGAGAAGAAAGTTTGCTTTGCCTTGCAAACTTTGGAGTTGGGTTAAATTGGTGGGTGGAGGTAAGGCTAAGATGGCCTTAATCTTTAAGGGATCCACCATAATCCCATATTTGGAGACAATGAAACTGAGGAGTCGACCAGATTCGACAGCGAAAATGCATTTGTGTGGGTTCAGACGAATACGGTAGAACCTACATCGCAGAAAAATCGCGCGTAAATGATCAATGTGATCGGATCGATTTAACGAATGTGCGGGTAAATCGTCGAGATACAATTCTGCTATATGTTTGATATCATGAAAAGCGTACGACATGGCTCGCTGGAAAGTGGCTCCAGCATTTTTAAGGCCAAAAGGTAGCTTTCGGTAGGCGAAAGTTCCCCAAGGGCAGATGAAGGTTGTCTTGTGTTGATCTGTAGGCAAGATTTCAATCTGGTTATATCCAGAAAATCCATCCATGAAAGAAAAGATTACACTCCTTGCGCAATTATCGATGATCTGATCAATGAAGGGCGTAGGGTAGTTGTCCTTAGGACAAGCTTTGTTGAGGTCTCTATAGTCAACGCAAACACGGATGGTCCCTTGTTTCTTATCAACCGGAACAAGGTTGGAGACCCATTCGGTTAAAGGGACGGGATAGATAAAGCCAGATTTTAGAATTTTTTCAACTTCTGCCTTTATAGCTGCGATTTTCTTGGGATGAACCGGGCGAAGCTTTTGCCGAACTGGTTTCGCGTCAGGGTAATTTTTTATTTCGTGTACGACGATGGAAGGGTCGATCCCTGGCATTTCCTCATAACTCCATGCGAAGACATCGCGGAATTCCTTGAATAAAGCGGTGTAAGAAGCCACTTTGTCGGGTGTGCAATTAGCACCAAGGTTGATGTTTTCCATGACACCTTCTTTGATTGAAATGTCAATCGTGACCGTAGCAAAGATTTTACCCATGTTCCCCTCAGAAAGAGTATCTTGTGTGAGGATAGGAGATTGTGGAGCTTTGGTAACATCAGGGGGGGAAGACAGATCGTATGTCTTGGATTTCTTCCAAAGGTGGAAGAAAAGAGGATCGATGGTGGTTGTCATCCCATGGTAGATCGTCAATGCTAAGCATTTCCATGATAGATTCATCCAAAGGAAAATTTTGGGAAATGTAATCAATGACGGATGATAGGGAATCTAACCACGAGGGCACCGAATAAGTATCGGGTGCCAATGAATGTGAAGTGTTTGAAGAGGGAGAAGCAGATTGAATAGCTACGTATGCGGCCTCGGCTGGGCTCAGTGGAATTGTGTCCCCGAGCACATCGAATTCCAAAGGACTAGGTACAACCCAAGGGTCTGATGATTCCAAGGATTGATAAGGCATAGTCGAAATCATATTGACGGCGTCAATATGATGTGCGGTAGGTGGAAGTGGTGTAGGGAAGGTACCCATAAGGCTAGAATCTTTCAATAAGCCAACACCAACGCTTTCATACGTAACCGGGTGGTCTCCCAGAAAAGGAATGTTGTTGGTAGCAAGGATGCGAGCATCGGGTGTGCAAAAATCGAGCTGATCAATGGTAACAATTTTGCCTTGATGGGGGAATTGTACACATCGAAACACCGACGAGGCGACGACAGCCATCGCGTAGAACCAACTTCTTCCAAGTAGTAGGTTTTAATCGAGGGGGGCATCGACCACCTCGACGTCAACAGTAACAGTTTTTCCGCCCAGCTGAACGGCTAAGGATTGCAATAATCCATGAGGATGAAAACCTCGTCCATCAAAGGCACATAACATGGTAGCGGATTTGTTAAGGGTAGGTGATTTCAAACCTTTCCAACAGGCTAGAGACATGACACAGGTGGAGGCTCCCTCATCTAGAATAGTCTGGTGGATTTGTTGATTGTGAACAACCACATCGATTTGGAAAACTAGTTGGTGGGATAGTCGCGGTTGATGATCATCCAGATTAAACGTGAGGTAGTTTGATGACTCGGGATTGAAAGCGCCAATAGCAGCTAAGATCATTCTACGTTGGTTGGGACAGTGTTGTAGAAATTCCAAGGTGGACATTGCACATGGGGCTTGGGCCAAATATTCTACGATATTGTAGTTTTGGGCATCCCGTGAATTAGGATTAAATGTAGATTTTCGGATGGTGCTCTTAGGAGGGCGTAGGATAGAGTCAAAAGAGGGTTTCTCGATTTGGAGTGGCCCGGATGGAGGGCTAACAGATGGAGGATTGACGGTGGATGGTGGCGGGTCTGTCGAAGAACCGTTAGCGATCTTCGACTTATCAGGTTTAACTGGCGTGTCATATGTCGTAGAGAGAGTTGTTAGATTAACTTCGTTAAACATGTAAATGTGGGCACTTGTCGAGGCCTCATCATAGGGTTGGTTGGAACTACCCCCCGCCATGGGGGTTTGTGCAACCAAATATTGTTGTTGCGGAAAAGGCTGAGTGAGCACAGCGGGTTGCGAATTTCCTTTGAAAAGTTTGGCCACTTCATCGCGATGTGGGCAGTCTCAAGTGTAGTGATCCTCACCACAAATGAGACATGGGAATTTTGGTTTTCGTTGTGGTTGTTTTCCGGCAGCAGGGGTTTGCAGTTGGGTCTTGGGTTGCTCGTTGTTGTTGTTCTTCTTTGGTTTGTTTCTCGCTTTCTTATTGCCCCCAAGTTATTGTGAAGGGCTTGACTGGACCGCATTCACATCAGAGGCCTGAGTTTGAGGTGGGGTAGAAGAGGGTGCAGTTGAACTGGGAGCGGCCATGGAAGCGGGCCGCTATATTGTTCCAGTAGACTGAGTAGTAGATTGATTTTTGACGGAGCCGATAACTCCATCCGCATGCGAAGCAGTCGATGGTTTGGATGGATCGTTAGTGGCATGGGTAGCGTTCGGTATCAACTCGTATAGAGTATCGGATTGTGAATAGACTAAGTCTAAATACTGAGCTCGGGCTATGGATTCTTCCTGGGTGACTATGCTAACCATGGAAACATCACGAGCAATCTGGGGTAATAGTGATTTCGTGAACCATTCTGCTAACAATTGGTCGGGAATGACTGCTTTGATTAGCCTTCGTCGTCGTCTCCATTCATGGATATGATCGGAGATATGTATGGAAGTTGTCTGACGAAGAGAGGTTAATAGTTCAGTACCCGTCTCGTATCGAATGGGTAGTTGGAAATGTGTGAGGAAGGACATGGAAAGGGAGTTGAAATCGTGAAAGGATGCGCGTGGTAATTCAATATACCATTTCGTTGTGAAACCCGTGAGCGTTCGTTGGAAAAGACGCAGACGAATCGAATCGTCCATGAGGGAGTTGGATGAACACCACAAATGGAAGGTCATCACGTGATTGTTTGGGTCTTCCCCGGGATTTTCGTCGAATTTTTGGATATCAGAAGGAAGTTTAGCTGGAATGGTTGGCCAAACCGGAGAATGATAAATGGGATCATTCGTTAACTGAGACAAGTCTGGAAGGTCCAGGGTGGCTAGAAAAGGCAGTTGTTGGTTAACCTGTGGGTAATGCTGGTGTGGCAGAGGGACACCAGTGGGGCCCAATATTGGGTTATGTGGATAATTATAACTCGTGGGCCCTCTCATGTGAGGTTGGTTTTGACCAAGGTACATAGGATTTGAAATGTTTTGAGAAGTGTTTGTGAGCGGAGGATAATCGGATGGGTTTTGTGGATTATAGGGTGGGTTTGGCATTTGTACATAAGGGGGTTGTTGCGGAGTCTGAAAATTTTGTCCCGTGGAGGCATGTGGGTTTCCTTGAAAAGGGACACTCCACGGATTGGGTACGGAGGACACATTTTGTCCTTGTGGTTGATGGTGTAATCCGGATTGAGGCTGCCCCCCAGCGTGAGGGTGCCCCCCGAATGGAATTTGTCCTCCGGTGGGAGGATGCGCCCCAGCATTAGGGTTCCCTCCGAATGGAATTTGTCCTCCGGAGGGAGGATGCCCCCCAGTTTGAGGTAGAGTTCCCGGGATCTGAGATCCAGACGTAAATGACTGACCGGTGCCACCGATCGGGTTAGGACCACCAAGGCCAGTCCCTCCGGGTTGTTGGATCGGTATGGAACTTCCCGGTATAATTTGGGTAGTGGTCTGGGTAGTGGTGGTAGTGGAAGCGTTCAATGCCCTGAATCCAAAAGGGAGTGTAGGTCTTGGTGTTACAGGTGTGCCAATCGGGGCTTGATTAACTACCGCGTTGCCGGTGGGGATGGTCAGAATGTGCGGGGCCATTGTCGAATGGGTCGCTGGAGGGGAATATTAGACCTTGGCCAACGGATGGTATGTTCGGACCAACAGTTGGTGTGGCCGTAAAAGTAATAGTATCGGTGAAGTGATTTGGGGGTACAGTGTAGGAAAAAGGTGCATCGGCACCTTCCCCTGTTCCATAAAGATCTCGCACCAAGTGTGGTGGACTCCGAACAACGTCCGCAGTCCAAAAAGGGTCACTGGCTAAAGGGTTTTGAGAAGACCCGGACGGAATGTCAGAAGGATTTATGACAACAAATTCTCCAGCGGAATTCAGGTGGAGGATCTGTCATTCGTATCCCTCCGGAATGCGATAAGATTCCAGAGATTCTGAGACATTTCGAAAATTCTCCAAAGGAATGGGAACTTCTTCCTGGGAAGTTGTAGTATTATGAACCTCGCTCTATTGAGGGGATTCTTCCGTAGAATGAGGGGGTAAAGGGGTGTTTCCTTCCATATTTTCTGTAAGAAGTCCCTGTAGCCTCCGCGAGCGGCGTTGAGGGTCGATGTTGGCGGAAAAGAGTCGGCGAAAGAAATCTATGGCCAACTAACGAAAAGAAACAGCACACGCTAAAAAAATCTAAGAATCACAACCAAGCAAACAGGACCTTCTTTTGATGACCGTACTAGTTGGTGATGAAATCCAACGTCGCGTGATCAAGTCCAGAAGG
>ML788822.1:0-10641 GCA_009831015.1 Picea engelmannii
ACAAGTGGCATTTGTTTGGCAAATGGTTGGGTGCCACATGGCCCAGTCATGGGCTACCACGTGGCACCATGGTATTGGTTAATGGTTGGTGGCAAAAGTTTTATTGGAGTCCATGGGGTTTAATCCCATGACCTCTTGGGTCAACCCAAGACTTTGACAAAGGTCCCTTGCCAATGCACCCTTGGTGGTGCTTGTAACACTAAAACACAAAATAATATAAATAAAGGTGATAAAGTAACAAGGGGGGTGCCCAATGGATAAACCTCAACCCTAGTTTTGAGGAGAATCCCATGAGACCAGAGGGCGCGCTCCAAAAGGGGCTTAGCCCAGCTAAAAGCCCTCTTTTTTAGCTTGTGATGCTATGTATATGCCTAATGACTAGGAGCCAAGGGCACGCCCAGCCCAAACGGGGCTACTCTATGTATTTTTGTTAAAAAATGGGTTTTTTTAACTTTAGAAAAGCCCAGATTTCACTGTTTTTGGGATATTTTGGCCATTTGAAGGGGGATTTGATCCCAAAAAGAGGCCATATATTTAGGGGAAGTTGGTCTTCTCTTTTTGGGCCTAAATACTATAAATTTAAGGCTTTTTGAGCTTGAGAGGAGGCTTTTGTATGCAGGGAAATTGAGGAGCAACATTGTAAATTTGTCCATTTCTCATGAATTGAGGGGCATTTTGGTCATGTTGGAGAGGAGAGTTTGGGAGAATTATTGGATCTGAGCAGGGAGGTCTTTCAAAATAGACCAAGAACATGTTGTAACAACAATAAAGACAATGTAAGAGAACTTGAGCAGTTTGACGAGAAATAAAAAGAGGTCCTCCACTTGGAAGCGGGCCCGGAGACGTAGCCAAAGATTGGTGAACTCCGTTAACAACTTTCTTGTCTCCTTTTTATTTATTGGTTGCTGTTATTATCTCTATTATGCAGAATGATTGATGAGGCTGATCTCTTTAAATTATTAAGCATCTAATAATCATCATTTTGTTAAACAACATCTTGATTTTTTGGATCAAGTAATTTGGTATCAGAGCTTTGGTTGTTTTGGAAGGTTTAACAAAGTGCATGGTGGATGATTACAAGATAAAAATATTAGAAAGGAGAATGATCATTGGCTGAATTCATTCCTGAGATAGAACGATTGTTGAGGAAGAAAAGAATGCTTCAGAAGGAGAGCTTTCTCCACGAACCAAGAAACTAGAAGATGCACTTTTCTCCATGTCTGAAATGGTCAAAGTGTTGTATGAGGATTTCTTGGAGAGAAAGAAACCAGCCTTGGGAGCGATATTAATGAAGGGTAAAAGTGAAGGGGAAGGAGAGTCTTCAAAGCCTCCTCCTATGCCACCTTCACCGCCATCTTCTCCTTCTTTTTCCAGTTCTTCATCAAATGCGTGTTCTCATTCTACAACATCTACCATACAAAAACAAACACATAAGAATAAGTCTAATATGCCTTTGTTAAAACTTGATGTTAAGTTTGAGTTGACTTTGTATGATGGAGAAATAAATGCAGAAAAGTTAGATAATTGGATAAGACAAATTGAAGTGTATTGCAGGAAACAAAGAATCATAGATGAAGAGACTATGATCCAGCTTGCTAGTCTCAAGATGGGAGGAACTACCCTTGTTTGGTGGGAAAGCAGGACAAAACAAGATCTTAAGAAGTTTGGTAAGACTCTCTCTTCATGGCTTGATTTTACATCCACTTTACGAAAGAAATTTTATCCTCTAGCTTACATGCAACAAGCTATTATGTCATGGCAGAACTTTAGACAGTTAAAAGGACAAACTATTCAAAGTTATACACAAGAGTTTCACAAAAGATCTTTGTTGTTGGGAATATCATTGGATACTCAAGAGACACTACTTAAGTATATAGGTGGTTTGCATAGTTATTTGCAACATACCATTCTTATGTTTAATCCTACTAGTTTAGATGAGGTGTGTGTACAAGCGACTCATCTTGAATCTAGAGGCAAGAATGTAAATTTTGATTTTGTAAAACCATTTAAATCTACTGAAGCAAAGTTTAAAGGCAAGGGTAAAGAGAAGTTCAAATGAAAGAAAACTTATACAGTGAAGAAAGAGAAACCTACATGTACTCATTATAAGAAAGAAGGCCATAGTGAGGATCGTTGTTGGACCCTTCACCCAGAGTTGAAACCAACAAAGTTCGAGAATAAAGGAAAACCAAAGACTACTGCAACAATTCAAGTCAATTTGGGGTCAAATTCGGGAGATGAGACAAAGGTTACAGTCGCGGTAATCAAAGGTAAAAATTATAAAGCTAGTACAAGTTCTTCAATTCAATCTTTAAAAGTTGATAATGAAGTTGATGAGGTCAAACGAACAAAACTTTTTCATATAAGGGTAATTTCCAAACATACAAAAATTGATACTCTATTTAACAGTGGCTCACAAGTAAATTTGATATCAGAAGCAATCGTTAAAAAGTTGGGATTAATCACTAAACCTCATAGGAAACCATATCCCTTAGGATGGATTCATAATGATAATCAATTGCAGGTGGAAAGACAATATGTCCTAAAGTTTGCAATTAATGCACAATTCATAGATGAGGTTGAGTTGGATGTAGTTCCACTAGATATATGTGGTAATGTACTTGGAAGTCCATATTTGTATGATAGAAAAGAAATATTCTATCGTGAAGACAATAAGTATCAATTAACTAAAGATGGAAAAGAATATATAGTAAGGGCTCATCAAAAGAAATTGAATTTATCACTAATCAAATCAGGACAGATGAAGAGGATTGTAAATTTCAGTAAGCGATATCTCTTAATGGTGGTAAAAGCTAAAGACACTGTCGGAATGGTTACTTTCAAAGATTGTGATGCAAAGTTAAAAGATGATTTAGTTAGAATTGTTTCTGACTATGATGAGTTATTTCAAGTCCCTAAAGGATTGCCTCCAAAATGACAAGTTGAACATGAGATACAATTGCAACAAGATGTTCCTCTTCCTAACATTGGCATGTACAGGTTATCAATCTTGGAAAATGCAGAGATAAATAAACAGGTACAAGAGTTGGTTGAACAAGGGGTCATCAGACCTAGTGCTTCTCCATGTGGGTCACCTATCATCCTAGTGCCAAAGAAAGATGGCACATGGTGCATGTGCGTGGATTTTCGAGCTTTGAACAAAATCACGGTAAAAAATCGTCACCCTTTGCCTCGCATTGATGATTTATTAGATCAAATGAAACACGTGGTTTAATTCACTAAGTTAGACTTAAGAAGTGGTTACCATCAGATCAGGGTTGTTGAACATAATATATGGAAGACTACTTTTAAAACAAAACATGGATTGTTTGAATGGTTAGTGATGCCATTTGGACTTACTAATGCACCTGCTACTTTCATGAGAGTTATGCATGATGTATTCAGGCCTTTCATTGATGAATTTGTAATAGTCTACTTAGATGATATTCTTATATTCAGTAGGACCAGGGAAGAGCAGGTCCAACATGTTAGGAAGATACTTTCAGTGTTGCAAAGAGAGAAACCTTTTGTAAAATTGTCAAAATGTGAATTTGGAAAAACATCTCTTATATATCTAGGTTACATTGTAGGAGGTGGAGAGCTTAAGATTGATCCCTCAAAAGTTGAGGTTATTGTAAATTGGCCAACGCCTACAAATGTAACTGAAGTAAGAATCTTCATGGGAGCAATACAGTATTGGAGGAAGTTTATTGCAAACTTCTCTCTGATTGCAACACCTTTACATGCTTTAACAAGTGTGAAAAGGGGATTCTAGTGGGGAGGAAGCCAACAAAAGGATTTCGATACTTTGAAAACAAATATTAGTACAACTCCTGTTCTGGAATTACCGGATCTCCAACAGTATTTTGAAATTGAAACCGATGCAAGTGACTATGCCATGGGGGTAGTGTTGATGCAACACAAAAAATCCATATGCTATCATTATGAGACCTTCACTACAACAGTAATTAACTATCCAACCTATGATAAAGAATTGTATTCTCTAGTACACAGTGTTAAAAAGTGGAAACATTACTTAATGGGAAAAGAAACAATAATACACACTGAACATCAACCATTACAGTATCTGCAATCACAAACTAAGCTACAACAATCAAGGCATTTTAGATGGATGGGGTTTTTACAACAATTTCACTTGGTCATTAGATATAAAAAGGGAATTCATAATAGAGTTGTTGATATGTTATCTAGGTCTCCTAGTACAATTGCTACAATCCTTAAGCACAATTCAATCACTCATGAAAGTTATATTGAACAATATGCTGAGGATAAAGATTTTAAGGAAGTCTATGCAACTTTAAGTAATGGTAAAAGAGCAGAAGAACTAAATTATCATAGTAAAGACAAACTCTTGTATCATTTGGGCAAGTTATGTATTCCAGAAAGTGAAAGAGTCCATGTCATCAGAGAAGCACATACTTCTCTTATAGCAGGGCATTTTGGGGTAGATAAAACAGTTTCTTAGTTACAAATATTTTGTTATTGGCCTCGAATGCATGAAAAGGTGTCTAAATATGTAAACGGATGTACTATGTGTGCAATAAGCAAACCAAGTAACAGAAAGCTAGGATTGTACACTCCACTTCCTATTCCTTCTAGACCATGTGAAAGTGTATCTATGGATTTTGTGGGGGGATTGCCTATGTCTAGAAAAGGTCATGATTACCTGTATGTAGTTGTGGATAGGTTCAACAAAATGTGTGTCTTGATTCCTTGTAAAAAATAGGTCACAGCCAAACAAACAACTCAAATGTTCTTTGAAAATGTATGGGTTCATTTTGGTTTACCTACTTCTATTGTATTTGATTGAGACTCCAGATTCCTGGGGAAATTTTGGTCAAGCTTATGGGAACTTATGGACACCAGGTTAAAGAAGAGCACAACATTTCATCCATAGATGGACGGGCAAACAGAGGTGGTGAATAGGACAGTAGTGCATCTACTTCAGACATATTGCAGCAAACATCCTAAGCTTTGGGATGAACATCTGTGTTATGTACAACATGCGTATAATCGAACCAAACATTATTCTACTCAGAGATCTCCATTTGAAACTTGTTTGGGGTACTTGCCAAAGTCTCCTTTGTATTTTGTATTTTGAAAAGACATTGCAGCAGGAGGACATAGTGATGTGGACAGGGCTACAAAGTTCATTGAACGTATCCAGTTGATCCATGAGGTAGTACAGGAACAGTTGGAGAAAATCCAGGCCAAGTACAAGGAAAGGCATGATATGCATCGAGTTGATCATCAGTTCAAAGCAGGAGATCAAGTCTGGTTATACTTCAGCAAGGAAAGGATGCAAGGTGAAGGTAAAAATCTTAAACCAATTCATTATGGTCCTTTCAGAATTTTAGACAAGATTGGTACTAATGCTTTCCGGTTAGAATTGCCTCCGTATATGCAAATCTATTCAGTTATAAATGTGGAAAAATTGAGATTGTATGAGCCTCCTATGATTGAGGATCAAGGAGAGAATGTTTCGATTCCTACCATCGAAGATTTTTCTCCTGAATATATGAACGAGTTGCAGGAAGACACCATATTGGACAAAAGAGTCTGAACTTCTCGCAAGGGTGATGTGGAGTATCTTCGAGTGGGATTGAAGGGCACAAATCCAAGTCAGGCCAAGTGGATGGAGACTAGAAAGGTGAGGACACAGTATCCTCACTTATTTACCATTTGATACCAGACTTTTGGTGGTCCAAAAGCTTCTAAGTGGGGAGGATTGATCTAGGAGGATCCTTAGGTCCAGAAAATGCTAAGAAATGAAAGTTCTTATATTTTGACGAGACCAATGCCATTGCGTCCGAATCGTTCTCCCGATTCTAGCCATATATTTACTTTCTCAAACAGACTTTGTATGCGAGAGTTATCGTACTCTGACCGTTTTCCCAAATAGGCAAAAAGTCAACATGTCTAGTTAAATGATGACATCAACATGACATCAGCAGTGTTGACATGGAAGAGACAAGTGGCGACAAGTGGTAGTCCAATAGAAGGTGACTAGTCAGTGACAGGGATCCAACCAACAACTCACAAGTGGCATTTGTTTGGAAAATGGTTGGGTGCCACGTGGACCAGTCATGGGCTGCCATGTGGCACAATGGTAGTGGTTAATGGTTGGTGGAAAAAGTTTTATTGGAGTCCATGGGGTTTAATCCCATGACCCCTTGGGTTAGCCCAAGCCTTTGACAGAGGTACCTTTCCAATGCGCCCTTGGTGGTGCTTGTAACACTAAAACACAAAATAATATAAATAAAGGTGATAAAGTAACAAGGGGGGCCCCCAATGGATAAACCTTAGTCCTGGTTTTGAGGAGAATCCCATGAGACTAGGGGGGTGCACTCCAAAAAGGGCTTAGCCCAACTAAATGCCATCATTTTTAGCTTGTGATCCTATGCATATGCCTAATGACCAGGAACCAAGGGTGCACCCAACCCACAAGGGGCTACTCTATGTATTTTGGTTAAAAATGAGGTTTTTAACTTTAGAAAAGCCTAGATTTCACTGTTTTTGGGATATTTTGGCCATTTGAAGGGGGATTTGATCCCAAAAAGAGGCCAGATCTTTAGGGGAAGTTGGGATTCTCTTGTTGGGCATAAATACTATAAATTTAAGGCTTTTGTATTCAAGGAAATTGAGGAGCAACATTGTAAATTTGTCCATTACTCATGAATTGAGGGGCATTTTGGTCATGTTGGAAAGGAGAGTTTGGGAGCATGATTGGATCTGAGCAGGAAGGTATTGTATAGTAGACCAAGAACATGTTTTAATAGAAATAAAGCCAATGTAAGAGAACTTGAGTAGTTTGACTAGAAATAAAAAGAGGTCCTCCACTTGGAAGCGGGCCCAGAGACGTAGCCAAAGATTGGTGAAATCCGTTAACAACTTTCTCGTCTTCTTTTTCTTTATTGGTTGTTGTTGTTCTCTCTATTATGAAACATGATTGATCAGGATGATCTCTTTAAATTATTAAGCATCTAATAATCGTCATTTTGTTAAACTACATCTTGATTTTTTGGATCACCTGCTGTTAACCAAATACATTAGTGATCCAATCAGCTGTCTGTACTGGGTGAGATCAATCTCATTGGAATCAAACAAATGCACACTTGTTTTCTTCATATTCGTCACTATTGGTGTAGCCAAGGGATTACAGTTCAACATCCCAAACTTCTTCAATATCTCAACTGTGTAGTTCCCTCAACTCAGGAAGATCTCATCAGTTCTCTGCCACACCTCTATTCCCAAGAAGTCGTGCATCATACCAAGGTAATTCATCTCTGATGCCTATGCCCTCAACCCGTAGGTCAGGAGATCCACTTCAGCTCAAGATATTTCCTTTCGCACTAGCCCGAAGAACTCTAAATAGCTCTTCTATTTCCCTATCGGGAAATCTGCACCCACAACAACTCTCACAGGATCCCCTTTTTATACTTGGGAGATCGGACTTCGTGACTTCACGAATCCAGTGGTCAAGCGTTCCACTCTCAAATCCCTAAAACTTGACAACAGTCAATGTTGAACTTTCCCTCTTCCTTTTGGGATTTTCCTTATCGTGATTTCGGCGATCACGATGTCGAGGAATTTGTCTCTCTGACTCCCGAATCCTGATTTACCGAAACTATGATACACTTCGTGAGATTTGACCTTTTAACACCACTTCACTTCGTCGACACTTAGGAGTTTGTAATATCACGAATCCTAATGCAATATGTTCGGAGCTTTACCCCACGAAACTCTGAAATGGTGTGCCACCTATCCACTCACTAACTCATGTGGCCCCACACTGTTCTCTTAGCCGTCGGGATTTCACGTTTCATGATTTCACGATTCCCGTTGTAATGTTTACGGGACTTCCACCCACGAAACCCCGATATAAGTATATACGTGTAAATCCAATGGCCCTTATGGATTATATCTACAGTCCTGCCCCTCCTGATCTTAGAACCCTTCGACTCTTTCACAGCTCCCCTGCTTCTCTGCGAGATCTGACGGCTCGTGGGACCTCACGAATCCTCCTCAGAGAACTCCGACCGTTCGTCCTTCCTGATGAATTCAGCAACCTGAACCAAGTATTCCTCTGTGAAAACTTGTTCACCTGCATGCAAACTTGCGACGCCTTCTTACAAGATTTCAAGGTACAACTCATGTGCAACCCTTTCAATGATTATAAGGCTTTATCCCTCCTGAGCTTTTTCACGCTTCTACATCTTTTAGAAAACCCCTTGCATGCACTCCTTGCGGCAACCTTCAAACACTCCTAAGTGTTGAAATATTTTCGACTCTGCGCACACCTGCAACAAAAGTCTCTCAATGCTTTACTCAGGTTCACAACCCTGAGACTTCACTCAGCCTGCACACTCCTTGCACGACTCCTGTGCCTGTTTGCACTTCTGAATGAATGAGAACAAAAGATACCCTATCTGAACCCTTTTTCAACGCACTCCTTGCAGACAGTTTGATTGCACTCCTTGCAGGAACCCTCGTTCAGATAGAGAAACAATTGAAACTCATTCCTACTTCCTTCCAGACTTCAAATTCAAACATGAAATCATATACACAACATATCAAGAAAATGTATAACAGGAAGCAAACATTCATGAGAATATCATTCAACATCAATACACAGAGAACAAACATGAAACCATGAATTTGAATCAAACTCTTTCTATTAATCCAAATATCTGTACATGGGTGTTCTTACACAGCTCTCTACTTCTCTTGCTCTCTCTAGCAATGTTGCTTCATAATGTTACAATACACAATGAGGGTGTCTATATCCCGTTTCCCTCTTGTGCTCTAAAACTGTCTAATCTACACATTCAATTCTACCTACTTGCATTAACTACTTTAAATGCCTTCTACCTACTAAGGACAAGAGAAAGTATCTCAAGGTCCATTTTCATTTTACAAGTGTGCTTCTTCTTAATGGCTTCATTTAAGATTGTGCAACAACTTCAAGGTAATTTCAAAATTTGTGTTGGTGCTTGTCCAGCTGTCTGGTGTCTCCGCACTGGCTCGCTTGATGTTGGCGATGCTCCTGCATCATACTCCCTCTCTTGAAAATTTTCATGGGCTCATTTCCATGAGCTCGTGCACGGTCTGTCCATGCTTCTGGATCTCTGCTTCGGTTTCCCAACTGACATCTTCAACTGGATGGTTTTTCCACTTGACCAGATACTCAAAGTATTTCTTCCGCCTGGTCTTCTTGCTCACTCTTTTATCCAGTACGCGCTCCATCTGCAGCTTATCTGCAACTGGCATCTGCTTTGTCCACTAGATCACTGGCTGCTCATTTCCAGTCCTTGTTCCCTCAGCTTTGTATGGGTACAAATTTGAGATATTGAATATCGGAGAAATTCTGATCCCATCGGGTAATTCAATCTCATAAACATTTTCCCCAAACTTTTTCAAGACCTTACATGGCCTGATTTTCTTCATCTTCAGCTTATTATATGTTCCTCTCGGGAACCTTTCCTTCCTTAAATGTGCTAGAATCAGATCACCAACCTCAAACTGAAGTTGTCTCTTGTGCTGATATGCTCTGCGCTTATATTCCTAACCTGAATTCAACAGTCGCTCCTTCACCTGGCTGTGAAGTTCCTTCATCGCCTTTGCGAAATATTCTACACTAGCGCTCAGTTTAGAAATTCCTCTCGGCTGCATGACACAAACAATATGAAATGGACTCTGCCCTGTGATTTTTTTAACTAAGTCGTTATAAGAAAACTCTGCCTATGGTAATATGTTGTCCCGCTGGCTGTGGTGTTCTGTCACCAAGCTTCTTATCAAGTCCCCCAGACTTTTGTTTACCACTTCTGTCTGTCCATCCATTTGAGGATGTTAAGCTGAACTAAATGACAAGTTAGTTCCCAGCTTCTTCCATAATGTCCTCCAAAAATTCCCTATGAATTTTGTATCTCGATCCAAAACTATACTCCTTGGTAAGCCATGAAGTTGAATGACTTATTTGAAAAACAGATTCGCAATGTGAGTTGCGTCACTGGTTTTCTGACATGGAATGAAGTGTGCCATTTTGGAAAATCTATCCACCACCACAAATATTGAATCAGCACCTCTTTGTGTTCTTGGCAACCCCAACACGAAATCCATGCTGATTGCATCCCACAACCTCTCTGGTATGGGAAATGGTTGATAAAATCTTGCATTCTGCTTTCTTCCCTTTGAATGCTGGCAATTTCTACATCTGTCCAGAAATCTCTTGACATCTGCTCGCATTCTCAGCCAAAAGTATGATTCATTCAGCTTTGCGAATGTCTTGTCATGACCAAAGTGCCCTTCCAATCCTCCACTGTGTTTCTCCTTCAGCAAATTCTCCCTCATGGAGCATTTCAGAATACACAACTGATTACCTTTAAACAATAATCCTTCCTGGATCATGTATTCTATCCACTAGCTTCTATCTCTAAGAATTGTATTCTCAGCTGCTTGATACGCTTCCTTAAAATCCTGATCATCTGCGTACATGTCCCTGAGATCATCAAAACCCAACATTTTGACTTTGAACTCCTGCAACATCAAACACTTCCTGCTCAAAGCATCAACAACTTTGTTAGCAGTACCAGAAATATGTTTAATCACAAAAGTGAAATT
>ML788822.1:27112-53789 GCA_009831015.1 Picea engelmannii
TTTCCCCCCCTCAGTGTGAGACTATGACCTAGTGGCGGTGCCCAAGCCACTGAGTCTCCTCATCACCTCTCTAAGAGGTGGGGGACATTACAAAAAGTCTTTGTGTAAACAATGATAATGATCCTTCAGATAATGAAGACAATGACTCTTCTATTGAAGATAAACCAAATGAATTCATGCTTATGGCCAAAGAGGATTATGATAATAAAAGTACAGGAAGTGATGCTAATGAAGAAGAATTTGTGGTTGAATTGGAAGGAGAACTGATTAGTGCACTAGAAGAGCTTGACAGACTCAGAATTAAGATGAGAAAGCAAAAACAATTGTTGATATAGTTCAAGAAAGGCAGTAAAGAACCCGATGAAGAATTTTCCCTGCTAAAAGTGGAATTAGAAGAGGCAAAGAAAATCAAAGACATTTTGAAACAACAATTATCAGAAAAGAAGGCAAGATCTGAATCTATGGAGGAAGAAGTAGTGAAAACTAGGAAAGAGCTGGAGAAGTTTCAAGCCTTGTATCATCAGAATCTGTCAAGTATCAAACCTCAGAAGGATTGGGCACCATTCTAAATCAACAAAGGAACCCAAAGATGAAAATAGGTCTGGGTTATGAAGAGGGATCAAGAAGTGGTCAACCAAGTAACAATGAACCCATCAAGTTTTTCAAATCCACAACATATGACAACAACAAACCTGTAGAAACAAAAGAAGATAATCAACTGCCCAGGAGGAGTAAAGAAAAGGGTACCATAATTGAAATTGTAGATCATATAAATAATACACTCTTTTCTGAAATAAATCATCAGCATGGAAGAAATTGACCTTCTCAAAGAAGACAACAATTTTCCAAGTACCAAGGTTTTTTCTATGGATATTGTTTTCTCTGCTCTAATTTTGGTCACAAAGCTGTAAACTATTCTTTAAAATTTAGATATGAGCAATCATGACATTCAAGGTATAGGTATATGCCACAACAAAGACATAGGTTAAGCATAACAATCGTTAAGAAAATAAGGACATAGGTTAAGCATAACAATAGTTATGATCCCTTATTCAACGAATCAAAATGTCACATCTGTCATAATTTTGGACAAAAAGCTGCTGACTGTTGCTTAAAGAACTATGAACTAGATTTGAATCCCTATGCTAAAAATGTCAAGGTTTGGAAGAAGAGAGAAAGTGACAAGTGTGGATTATTGTTGTCAGCTCAAATACAAAAGACCCCTTGGTATATATATAGTGGATGCTCCAAACATATGACGGGAGACAAAGGTAACTTTCTATCTCTAAGTGAAAGTAAATCAGGAAACATAACCTTTGGAAATGATGCTCCAGGTAAAATCAAGGGTAAAGTGATGGTAAGTTTAAGTAATGGAAAATGAAAAGATTAAGATGTCCTTCTTGTAGATGGGCTGAAACATAATCTCCTCATTGTAAGTCAAATGTGTGACAAAGGATGTGAAGTGGTGTCCACTTCCAAGCACTACAAGATAAAGTCTGTAAACTCAAGACAAGTGGTGGCTAAAGGCATAAGGATAGAAAATAATGTATATGTGCTGAAAGAAGATAGAGAAGAGTGTCATCTAAGAATACATGATGAGAGCTAGTTATGACATAGGAGACTTGGAAGTCTAAACTTTGATCACTTAATCAAGCTCAAAAATATTGAGGCAGTAAAATATCTTCCAAGAATATCAAAGCCACAAGACTTTGTGTGTAAACCCTGCCAAGTAGGAAAGCTAACCAGGACATAGTTTAAATCCAAGAGCTCTACTTCAACAGAGAAACCACTCCAACTAGTCCATATGGATTTATGTGGACCATCAAGACGGGAAGGCACATGTAAAGAAAACTACTTCATGCTGATCATTGATGATTACTCCATAATTACTTGGGTTTCCTTTCTCAAGGAAAAAGATGAAGCATTTGAGAAATTTAAAATATTTAAGGCTTTAACTGAGAATCAAACAGACAAGAGGTTAAAGGCAGTAAGAGCAGACAAATGAGGCAAATTTATGTCAAGTGAGTTCAAGGAATTCCGTGATAAAAATGGGATCAAGAGATAATACACAATCCCAAGAACTCCACAACAAAATGGAGTAGTTGAGAGGCAAAACAGAATAGTGCAGCAAATGGCTAGGTCAATGATGAATGAGAAGAACATTGGTCAAACCTACTGGGTAGAAGCAATACACACAACAATGCATGTTCTTAAAAAATTCCACCTCAGACCACACACCGAAAAGACACCCTATGAACCGTGGTATGGGAGACCTGCTTCAATAAAACACTTCAAAGTCTTTGGAAGTAAGTGTTACATAAAGAATAATGGTGAGAACCTTGGAAAGTATGATGACAGGGCTGATGAAGGCATATCCTTAGGGTATGCTGCAAATAGTAAAGGATACAGATGTTATAATAAGAGGCTTCATAGATTGGTTGACTGTATTGACATAAAAGTCGATGAAGAAATCCCAGTAAGAGAGGTAAACAATATTGAATCAACAAAAAAGGATATAGATGAAATTGAAGCTGAACAAGTCCAAGAATTAAAGCAAGAAGACTCTGAGCCAGATGAAGATGCAAATATTCAGACAGACTCAAATCAGGAGACATCATCAAATTCCTCCTCCATAATCACTCAAAAGAATCATCCTGCAAGTCAGATAATTGGTGAAAAAAACAAAGGTGTACAAACCAGGAGAAGGATAATCAAAAACACTGAGCAATCCCATATATCCTTCATGTCAATGATGGAACCCAAGAAATTTAATGAATCCAATAAAGATGGCCATTGGGTTAAAGCCATGAATGATGAACTTGACCAGATTGAGAAAAACAATACTTGGGAGATAGTTCCTAGACTCGACGGTAAAAATGTCATAGGCTCCAAATGGATATTTAAGAATAAATTGAATGAGCAGGGACAAGTTGTTAGGAACAAATCAAGATTGGTCTGTAAGGGATATGCTCAAATAGAAGGACTGGATTTTGATGAAACATTTGTGTCCGTAGCAAGATTAGAAGCTATCAGAATATTTCTTACCTATGCTTGTCATAAAAGGTTTAAAGTCTATCAAATGGATGTCAAGTCAGCTTTTCTAAATGGAGATTTAAAAGAAGAAGTCTATATGGAGAAACCAAAGGGTTTTGAACTGTCAGATAACCCTGACTTTGTATGCAAGTTGAAGAAAAAATTATATGGGTTGAAACAAGCCCCTTGTGCCTGGTATCACAGTCTGGATACATATCTCCAAGACAAAGGGTTCAAGAGAGGAAGAGTTGACAATCATCTATATATCAAAATAGAGGGTAGTGATTTGTTCATTGTGTTGGTCTATGTAGATGACATCATCTTTGGATGTAATAAGGATTCATTGGTACAATTTTTTTCTTCTTCCATGGATTCTAAGTTTGAAATGTCTATGCTAAGTGAACTACCATTTTTTCTTGGTCTGCAAATTACTCGGAGGTTTGAAGGAATGTTCATTTCTCAAGAAAAATATCTAAGAGAAATGTTGAAAAGGTTTCAAATGGAAGATTCTAAACTTGTGGGCACACCTATGGTTACTGGATGCAAATTAAGCAAGGATGATGACCCACCTGATGTTAATCAAAGTTAATATAGGTCAATGATAAGTAGCCTGTTGTACATCACAACATATCGTCTAGACATAATGCATGATGTTGGAATGGTGGGAAGATATCAGTCTGCACCTATATAGAGTCATTTTCTAGCAGTTAAAAGGATATTCAGATATTTGAAAGAAACAATGAACTAAGGCCTATGGTATCCTAAGAATCAAAATTTTCAATTATCAGTCTACTCAGATGCTGATTAGGCTAACTGCATGGATGAAAGGAAAAGCACAAGTGGAGGTGCGTTCTTCTTAGGATATTATTTAGTAGCATGGTTGAGAAAAAATAAAGGTTCCATTTCTTTATCAACTACAGAGGCAAAATACATTGTTGTTGCTACTTGTTGCACTCAGGTATTATGGATGATACAAACAATTGCAGAATTGGAGGTAAAATATACTGCACCAATCCCAATTCATTGTGATAACACAAGTGCCATAAGTGTGTCAAAGAATCCTATATTCCACTCCAAGACCAAGCATATTCCCATAAAATACAATTTTGTGAGAGAGAAGGTCACCAATCAGATTGTTCAGGTTCATTACATTCCAACCACAAAACAAATTGTAGACATCTTTACTAAACCCCTAGCCAAGACACCTTTTGAATATCTTCGTTAGAAGCTGGGTGTCATCCCATCTCACATCTAAAGAGAATCCATCTTGTTAGGGGGTGTTTGTTTTGGTTGAATATCTGATACCTCCAAAAAATTACTGCAACATCTCAGAGGGAGCGAAGAACAACATGAATGGATGCTATGGTTGCATATCGAGGTCTAAGAAGAATAGTGCAACCTTTCAGGGTTGCCATCAATGCAAAAGGGGGAGATTGTTGGCATGTTCATAGGAACAATGTGATTTTCATTGATGGAAAGAACACATAGGAAGGATAAGCTCAGGAGGAGGAGTGATAGTGATCATTGGATCACCCATTTTGAATTCCCGATAGCTGTCAGATCTGAATTCAGATAGGAGGAGCACGCATATGGAGGACAGATCTCAAGTGTTAGATCTGAGCACAGGGACCGACCATCGTCGGATCTAGGAGAACTTGCACGATATTTAAAGTTCAACATGAAGCAGGCTTATAAAGTCCTGGAAACAGGAGGACCGTCCATCATCGAGCATGACACATGGCTATAGTTCATCATTTCGATGACTGGAAAGTCAAAGGAAGGAATCTCTCTAACCTTCCAACTCGTGATATGTGAAATCACGATAAGATCTGGGCCATCAAATCTAGATTAATTACGAAGGACAAAAAACTGTTAGATCTGGTGAAGCTGCAAGGAGGATAAGACCATGAGTCATCCAAATATCCAAAACTGTGAAGGAATCCTAGCCGTCCATCGAGTACAGTCCTGGGTCATTGGATCTGGAGGACACATGTCGAAATATAATCATTTTGCTGACTAGAAAGTCAAAGGAACAAGGTGCTCTGTTAATCCAACTCGCGAAACGTGAAATGGTAAAATGATCTGAGTCGTCAGATCGAGGAGAAATCTGGTCCGTCAATCCAAGAAGGACATGTGGCAAAATATCATCTCTTCACTGACTGGAAAGTCAAAGGAATGAGGTGTTCTAACCTCTCGAACTCACGATATGTCAAATCACGAAATAATATTAGCCATTGGATCAAGGATGAACCTGGGCCGTCAGATCTAGGACGTAGTTCGTGATAGACCATGTCAGAAAGGACAGGTGGCAGTCTATGTCAGCAAGGACATGTGGCAAAATCATACAAGGACAAGTGTCAAGTTTACTCAGCATTTCAGGCCATTGGAAATCGTAATTTTGAGTGAAAAGTGGAAACAACTCGGCTTATGACACATCATTGAGTGATGCAAGAATGACATCACTCTGAGAGTTTAGTTTCGGGAGTTTTAGCAACAATACTACCCCAAAGTCCCGAAAGCTGAAGTTCCAGGATAGAGGATAGTCATCTAATCACCATAGATCATGGACCGTTGATCTGAAGAGAGAAGCGCTCAAATGACTAGTCAGTGCTCATATCTCATGGTCACATCGTCAAGAGTTGGAGAGAAGAGCTAGAGCTGTAAAGCTCCATTTCAGAGTTTGTGACATGGAGAGTCGAGACAACTCTTCATAGAATCCCTGAAATGCGAAATGCGTTTTTGGACTTGGCCCCTGGTCACCGCCTGTGATCATGTGAGTGCAAGGAGCTAGCATATCTAGGCTCGATTTCAGGTATCGAAAAATGGAGGAGTCAAGGCACTCACAGGAGAATCCCTGAAACGCGAAATTGTGAAATGTAGTTTCGAGTTAAGCTATGGTCACCGACGGTGGTCATGTTGGAGGAAGGAGCTAGAGAAGCCAAGCTCCATTTCAGGGTTCGCAATATGAGGATTCAATGAGACTCACGGGAGAAAACCTAAAATGCGAAATCGCGAAAATAATTTTTGAATAGGGATGTGGTCACAACCATTGGTCACATCATCGAAGGTTTAAGGGAGGAGCTGGCATGAAACTAAGCTCCATTTCGAAGATCGCAACTTGGAGAGTCGAGATGACTCATCCCCAGATCCCCGAAACGCGAGTTGCGAAAGCACCTTATGAATAGGTGCTTGGTCACCGCCAGAGGTCACTTGAAAGGAAGGGGATTAACCAGAAGAGATAGCGCCCACTGTGAAGTTTTCTTCAGGAAGAGAGAAGGTGCCAAAACGCATGAACACGCAGATTTTCACTCAGTAACTGCCAAAACGAAGTGATTGCATCTGCCAGAGAATTTGAGGAGCTGTAGGGTGGTTTCCAGAGGGGTCAAAGAGCCTTGGTCTAACTGTTAGAGACCATTGATGGTTTCTTCGAGAGAATTCAAAGAGTCTTCAGGGTGATCGACAGAGAAGACGAAGAGTCTTGAGGAAACTACCAGTGGAGTGTAAACTCATCATAGAGTTGACTAACAGATGGAAAAGGGTCAAATACTGTTACAGTTAGTAAATCCAAAAGATCTCAGGAGAAGGGCCAGTGATGATGAAGGCAATGAAGTGTATGCAGTGGGATAGTGCATGTAACATGCACAAGGTGCAAAGAGACTATAAAAATGTAGAACAGAGAAGAGATTGGTGCTGATATTTTTATGAGTATGTTATGCATGTTACTGTTGAGAGTCATTCATGTGTGTAGAAGGGGGCAGGGTGAAACAACTGAAATGCACAGAAGAGGAATGGTGCATAGAAGGGACATGGTGTACAGAGCATAAAAGGCAGAAGAACAGAAAATGCAAGGAATGTGTGCAGGAAGACACTGATGTGGGCAGAGTAGAGCAGTGTAGAAAAACAATGATGAGATCAATAAGCCATTGATAAATATTGTATCACTGTGATAAATTTCTTGATAGAAAAATTTATAGCTCAGGGTGGTAGGGAGGTGCTAGGGAGGACTGTTGTCCTCTGAGTTTCAAATCGGTGCTTGAACACAGGGAGTTGTAACTTCTATCTGGTTGGAGCCATAGAAACCAGGGTGGCAGGGTGGTGCAAGGAATAAATATTGTTCTTTGTTATATAGGTTGGTGCCTGTGTGATTGGAAGTTGGTGCTTCCATCCAATTGGTGCTGGAACACATAGGGAGTTGTTTCTTCCTTCTAGTTGGTGCTAGAGAAACCAGGGAGTTGGTGCTTCCTTCTAGTGGGTGCTAGATAAACCAGAGAGTTGGTGCTCTCAATAAGTAGCAACTTGCAAAATATAGGTGGTAGCCTCATTATGAGTCGGTTCTCATAAGAATGATAATGTACAGAAAATAATTATCATATAAATAAAAAGAGGTTTTCACCCTTTATGGATTTCCTCAAGAATATCTGTCTCTGCATTATACATGTGTGTGATTGATGTTGAATACTCTATTTCTTATTTATTTTGATCATCATTGAGTGTTTTCTAATGATTTTAAAAATGGATATAATTTTTTAAGCATAGTAACAACTGATTCAACCCCCCCCCCTCAGTTGTCCATCAATCTCTTCTCTCATTCAGTGCCGAAAATAATCCAGATTAGTGGTATCAGAGAAGGTTGCTCTTGATCATTTTTTAGCACATGTCCCCGAAGAGGTATAAGTATATTATGTTAGGTCTTGATCTTGTCTCTCTTGAGGAAAATTGCTCTCGCACACCCAAGAAACCCTCAATGGTGGAAGAAAATAAAAATGATAAAGGGGGGGATTCTATTAATCTGTTGCTTGAGCAATCTCTCATGCGACAGAGGGACGAAATGATGGAGAATTTTTCCCACATCCTACAATGTCTGTCAATAGAATTAGACGCATCTTCATCAAGCGACCACTTTGGAGGCACCTCGCCTTTCAAGGTACAAGTCAATTTTGATATTCATATATTTGAAGGTCAGATAGATGTGGATGCCCTAGAAAAATGGTTAAATCTGTCAGAAGGTTATATCTCTATTCACAATTTCTTCAATAGAGAAAAGATCATATTCACGCTCCTTAAGGCTCTTCCCCATGTCAAACATTGGTGGGAAACTTACTGGGAGCAAAGTTCCACAGAGGAGTCTGGAATATATGGGGCTGAGCCCACTTGGGATTTTTGTGTGGATGCGGCAAATGAACAATATTACCCTGTTGGCAACTATGAGGACCAATACATGATATGGACCACACTGTGACAAGAGAGGGGCCAAGCAGTGTTGGAGTTCACCAATACCTTCCATACCTTGCGCACCAAACTCGGTATCAAATATTCCAAGAAACATATTGTTCTGAAATATCATGGGGATCTACAAAGATACATCCAAAATGAAATGGATTTTCTGGACATCTCATCATTGGGTGTTGCTTATCGATATGCTGTTAAAATCAAGAAGAAATTTAAGCACCAAAAAAAATGGGAGTTCGGGTCTGCAAATATGAAACATTCAAAGTATGATAAAGATGGATCTAACAAACAACCTCCCAAAAACCAGTCCAAGCCACAAGAAAACAAGGGTCACGAGAAGATGAAGAAGGACACTGGAAAATGGTGTGATTTCCACAAAATCCCCTGGCACAATACTGATGAATGTCGCTCAAAAAAATCATTGATGGTTGAGATCAAAGACAAGGAGTCGAACCCTGATTCATAATTTGATGATGAAAATACTGGTAAAAGACAGATCATCGACGCAAATACCACAACTATTTTCATGACTGCAATAATTCAACTAGAAGAACCAATAGATCCTGAAGAGGGGGAGTGAATTTTTCATTCACATATGTGGGTGAAGGGGACCCCACTGCATTGTATTGTTGATAGTGGAATCCAGAAGAACGTCATCTCAACAAAGGTTGTCAAACCGTTTGGATTGTCGACAACACCACACCCGTAACCATACAACATCGAGTGGCTTTGCCAGGGGCGAGATATTCGTGTTAGACAACAATTACGATTGTCATACGACATCCAACCCTTCAAGGATGAGGTATTATGTGATGTTTCCCTACTAGATGTCTGTGATGTTCTCTTGGGCCAGACATATATGTGGAAACGCCATGATGTTTATGAGTCTTGACCCCGTAGTGTCATTGTTTCTCTGGGGGTCATCTCTATAGAATACCAGAGGTAGTTATGATGACTATGCCACCTAAACAATGTCGCAATGCAGTATCTCATACTAAAAAATTAAGCTTCTTCACAATCAGTTCAAAAGGTGAACAAAAGGATACTACAACCACTACAATCTCATCCCAAGCACCTTCTATCCAATAGAAGTGGGTTGACAAGACTGCAACAAAGTGAAAATATTCCATCTGCACATAGACATCTCATGTAGCCCGATTGGTTGAACAAATTCAACCCCGCCAGCAACAAGTTCGTGACAACCTTCCTCAAACCAATCAATGCGATGTCTCCAACAAGACAAGCAGCTCACCAAGATTTAGATTCAACAAACACTTCCCCCTATCCCTTGGGAAATCAACACATGGATACCATTGCTTCCTAAGGTGGGAGGATTGATCTAGTTGGATATCGATGGCCACCCACCTATTCCACAGGCTTGAAAAACAATTTTCCATCTTGGTAGGTTTTTGACAATTTTTCATGTTCCAAACTTCTAGGGCCGTTTTGAGGCCCTAAACAACTGTTTTTGGGGATTTGGGGTCCAAGCGATTGCCTAAACTAGTAAAAAATTGTTCTTCTCGATTAGACCTTTCTAATGGTGTATCGAGCGCCCCAAACGAAGATCGTATGCAAAAGTTACACCCTCGGGAAGTTGACGTATCAACTACCCCCATCGGGGCCTGTAAACCTTTTGGATTTTCATCTTCTGGGGTTAGGTTTTTGGATTTTTCTTATGTTAAAAGGGCCTTTGGAGCCTCATTGTAATGATCATATTATTTCAAGTGTGAGTATCCATCACATCTCTTCTCAGAGATAAGTTGCCACCATTCTAACGAGTCTTTCACTCTGTATTTTTACAGTCTTTGTACATTTTCGCTCATTAATAGAAAATTGTGTATTACTGTATCTTTGTGTTTATGGTTGCATCTATGATACATTTATGTTATATTATTGGATATCCAAGATATCTCTATACATTTATTTATTATATCTCTTCTCTCATTTCATGCCGAAAATAATCCGGATCAATGGGATACAAGGACCATTCTTCTAATCCGGACATACATCCTAGAAGAATGATTGTCTTGGACCATTTTTTCCTCCAGAAACTACTATGAATTCATGGGAAATGTATTTCCTATACCAATTTCTCTACTCTGGTTGATGCAAGAGCATCGCCATTAGCATTAAAGAAGCTAGGTGGAGGACAACTCAACACCCAACGCACAAATTTCAAATTGTTTTTTATTTCCAAGGAGGAGAACATTTTTTTGTTTTGAAAAGATTGTAATTTAAAGATGTTAAATGTTTTGAGTCAAGAGCCATCACATAAGGATTCCAAGGCTTCTAATCATTTTAATTAACAGATATGGTTGTACATATACTGAGTATCGACTCATATTTGAGTGTAATTTCCATTCAATGTAATAGTCCTTAGTAGATGGATGAATTTACTATGATAGGATAGCTCTAAGGTAGTCTGGAGGCAAGGCTCGAGAAGCCCCTCATTGTACAAATATATGTATTGTATTCCCAAATGAGGTTGCTTATTTTTATTGTAGAGGCTGCTGAATATTGTAGTTGTTGTTGAATTTTATTGTTGTTAAGGGAGTTGTTGAAGCTTATGAGGAGTTGTAGAGAACTGTATGAGTCAATGTACATATTTTATTGAATGCATACAAGAAGAGAGGTTTGATTCCAATTGTATGGTGTTGTGTTCATTTGCGTTATTTGAGTACATGTGATGTTTCTTTATGTTCTCTGTGTATTATCTGTTTATGTATCTTTTATGCTTGAATATGTTTTTCATGGTTAAGTGTGGAAACCTTTGATGTTTATGTAAGTTTCATTTGTTTTCTCTTTTGATATTCCTGGTACAAGGAGTGCATAGTTCCCACAAGGAGTGCATAGGTCGAATCGAGACAGACTCATAAGCTCAGGAGAGATAACGTGAATTTACAGTGGAAAAGCAAGGAGTGCACAATTGTTTAGTTGAAGTGTAGAGCGTGAAAAGTTGTTCAGAGGAGAGAAAATATTTGAGAAGACCCGTGAAAAGAGTGCATCGGGCCAACACTTTCTTTAAGTGTTGAAGAAGTTTCATAGGAGACAAACAGAAGGAGTACGTGAGGATATTTTCTTCAAAAATCTCTAAGTCTAAGAGTTTCTCAGAAATATCTAAGTCTGAAATTCATCAGAAGTTTCAGGGACACAAGGAGTGCGCCATAGGTCTATAAATTTAGGAGGAACAAAGCTCAGAAGAGATAGGAAGTATAAAAGTTCCATAGGAGGGACTTAGAAAATTTCTAATTCTAGAGATTTAAAGTATCATAGGAGAACACAAGAAGGCGCAAGAGATTCTATTGATCTTGTGCAGCCAAGATCAGGATGGATAACGGTCAGAATATTCAAGGAGGGAAAGATTCTTTTATTAAAAGTTGAATGGTGGCGATTTGATCAGGAGGATCTAGGTTATTTTATCACCCTAAGATCTAGATAAGTAGTGAGGGGTTTAAACCTTGTAAGTCTCAAAGACTTCACGTGTTCAGAGAAGTCGTAAAGAAATTTTAAAGGAGGAGTTATCAAGGAGTGAAGATCTACGGTCAAGATCAATTTCGAAGGTTGCAGGAGAAAGGAAAGTCATTGGATCAACAGGAGCTATGTGAGGTTTAATCGTCGAAGTCCTCCAGACTTTGCATATTCAGAGGATTCAACACATGGAGAAGTCAGGACCCCCGAAGTCCCGAAGGCAGGAGTGAATCATGGTCATTCAAAAAGTGGGGACACATGTTAGAAAATTGTGTACTCCTATGGATTGACGTTTTAGAGGAAGTTTGGAGATGAGACCCTTGAAGTCCTGAAGACCTGGAGTTAATTTGGGTCATCCATCAAAAAGGACACGCATCGATAGATTGGGAGATCCAGAAGATAGTCACTCTAGGAGAATAGTGAACAGAGGAGGTCGATATCTCAGGAGTCCCGAAGTCTGGAGTATATATGGACCATTGATCATAGGAGGGTATGTGGCAGTATATCTAGAGGTCTGACGCTCCGAGAAAAATGTAGTACTTTTTAGACTTGCAGAGGTTCGAAGCCCCATATTAACTCCCAACCGTCCATTGGAGAGGACACGTGGTGCAAGATCATGCGGTCTGGGAACTCAACACTTCGACGAAATCAAAGCATTATGTATATGAGGATAAAATCACCAAAAGGCATCCTAGCCATCGATCTAGGAGGGGACACATTGAGGCAGGAGAAATTGTTTGACATTTTGACATCGGGAGATATAAAGTGTTGTGTTGTTTGATAGCCAACATAAATATTCGAAGCTCGAAGGGAATTAATCTGGACCGTCCATTTGATTGAATCTTGTGGACCGTCAATTTGAGACTCGATGTAAAGTTCTTTTCGGTGATCCAAGAAAGTTGTGGAAAAAGGGCGTTGTGAAGAAGTAGACAAATCCCAAAAACATAATATGGGCCATTGATCATAGGGCTCATTTTGGACCGTTGATATAGGCGATCAATGTTCGGAAGTTTGGGGAATTTGTTTTAAGAGATAAGAGGGATAGGAAGGTCCCAAAGTTCCAAAATTTTCGGAGGAAGTAGCTTTGGCCCACGGTTTTGGCCCTCGGTCTCCGGGGAGGATTTGTAAGCACTCGGGGACTCTCTAAAAGGAAAATTTACACTTGGGAAGAAGGTTTAAGGACCCGTGCATTAATATTTTGGGCTTAGAGGGAGCATGTGAGCTAATTTCATCTCCTGACTAGAACGATCCTAGACCGAGAGGTCGCGCAGAGCCTGTGAGAGGGTGGGGTCTACATCAAGTGGTATCAGAGCCATAATTAAGCTCCATGTGAAGAAAATTTGGAACCATTCCATGAATAAGACATAGGGACAGACCTATAAAAAATCCATCCATAAAATAAGAAACGAGGCAACTTTGTGCAAGATTAGATGCCATAGAGATGCCATAGAGAAGATAACCTAATGTTGGTGACATCAATGAAGCTGAGAGTGAAGATATGGAAGTTGAAGGAGTTGTAGGAGAAGACACTGCAGAGGAACACTTGTTGAAAGTTGTTGAAATAATGGGAGCCAAAGAAAAAATGGAAATCCCAATGTATGAAGGAAACTTGGATGTTGAAGAGATGCTGGATTGGATAATATCCCTAGACAAGTACTTCGATTATGAAGATATCAAAGATGAAAATAAGGTGAAGCATGTTGTTACTATACTAAAGGGACATGCAATATTATGGTGGGACGAACTGCAGGCTAGAAGAAGGAGCAAAGGTAAGCAAAAGATAAAAAATTGGGATAGGATGGTAGCAAAATTGAAAGCTAAGTTCATACCCAAAGACTATCAGATCAATCTGTTCAAAAGATTGAAAAACTTGAGACATAAGGGTTTGTCAGTCAAGGAATACAGTGAGGAGTTTTATAGATTGAATATTAGAGCAAGACATAGAGAGAGTGATGAATAAAATGTTTCCAGGTATATTAATGGCCCGAGATATGAAATCCAAGGGGAAATCAACATGATGACCATGAGAATGGTAGAATATTCTTATCAATCAGCACTGAAAGTGGAGGATAACTTGACCAGAAAACAAAGCCAATGAAACAGAGGGAAAAGTCCAAGCAGAGGAAAGGGAATTGTCCGAGAGAAGTTCCAGAAACCCAAACCTGAAGTAGGAAAGAATCACACTCATACAAAAAGAGGAGGAAGTTCCATAGGTGGACAACATGGTGGAAGAAACTCTTTTTATTGAGGAAGAGGAAGAATTAGAGGAGGATAAGTGAGATTTTATTCTTGTGGAAAGACAATAAATATGTCTTGGGAATGTCTTGAGAGGAAGAAGAAATAAAGAGGTGGAGAAGCTCACATTTCAGAAGATCAAAGAAGGAATGTTGAGGCAGAAGCAAGGAAAGATGGGAAATCCCTCATGATGAGGAAAATTATCTTAAAGCTAGAGAAGGAGGTGGAAAAATCAGTCTAGAGAAACATTCTATTCAGGACTTCTTGCAATACCAAGGACAAGGTATGCAAGGTGATCATAGATAGTGGGAGCACCGATAATTTTGTATCCATAGAAATGGTGGAAAAGCTGGAGTTGGAGACAACTGCACATCCAAACCCATAGAAGGTATCATGGTTGAGGAAAGGACACCAAGTTATGGTAAGTCGACAATGCAATGTTGAATTCAAAATAGGAGGTTATAAATATGAGATTATGTGTGATGTAATCCCCATGGGCATTTGTCATGTTCTGTTCGGAAGACCATGACAATTTGACATAAATTCCATACATGATGGGAGAAAAAATACTTACACCCTTGAGAAGAATGGTTGTACACACATGTTACTGCCAACAGAGGATAAGCAAGTAAAGGAAGAAGATAGCCCAAGAATACTTCTCATGAGTGGGAAGGAACTCTTGAATGAATTCAAGAAGGAACATGAGAGTAGTTTGCTATGGTGAGAAAGCCCAGAGTCATCCTTACAAGTACTTATGTGGATGATCTTCCTGTAGAGATTCAAGAATTGTTGGATACTTTCATTGATATTGTGGTGGATGAATTACCTCATTATTTGCCACCCATTAGGAGTATTAGTCATTACATTGACCTTATTCTAGGAGAAGGTTTTCCAAACAAATAAGAATATAGGTTGACACCTCAAGAGAATGAAGAGGTCAAGAATCAAGTCCAAGACTTGTTGGATAAAGGCTTGGTCAGAGAAAGTTTGAGTCCATGTGCAATACCAATTGTGTTGAGTCCAAAGAAGGATGGAGGATGGAGAATGTGAAAAGATTCTAGAGCCATCAATAATATTGCCATCATGTATATATTCCATTTACCCATAATGGATGATTTGATGGATTGCTTGAGTGGAGAAAATTATTTTTCCAAGATAGACTTGAAGAGTGGCTATCATCAGATAATAATGAGATAAGGAGATGAATGGAATACAACATTCAAGACAAATGAAGGGTTGCATGAATGGATTGTTAATCCATTTGGCTTAACAAATCCCCTAAGCACATTCATGATATTGATGAATGAAGTACTCAAGGACTTCATAGGTAAGTTTGTAATTGTGTATTTGGATGATATCCTAGTCTTTAATAAAATTGAAGAAGAACACTTAAGGCATTTGACATTAGTGACGAGGAGGTTGTAGCAGGAGAAGTTGTTGATAAATTTGAAGAAATATTCTTTCATGAAGACATAACTCATATAATTGGGTTTTGTGGTCTCTTCAAATGAGTTGAATATGGATCCAGAGAAGGTGAGGGAAATTAAATAATGAATTTCTCCAAGAAGAATATTTGAGATGAGAAGCTTCCATGGATTGATAAGTTTTTATAGGAAATTCATCAGTAATTTTAGTGGCATTTGTGAACCTATAATGGAAACTATAAAGAAAAAGCACAAGTCTTTTAATTGGACAAAAAAATATGAAAAAATATTCAGAGTATTGAAGGAGAAGATAACAGAGAATCCTATTCTGGTTCTTCCAAATTTCAAGAAGTTATTTTAGGTGAGGTGTGATGCAAGTGGAGTAACTATTGGTGCAGTCTTGAGACAAGACAACAAGCAAGTTTCTTATTTCAGTGATAAGTTGAATGACACTAAGAGAAAGTATTCTACATATGATAAGGAGTTTAATGTTGTAATAGAAGCTCTGAAAAAGTGGAGGCACTATCTCATTCCAAAGGAGTTTGTCTTGTGCAGTGATAATCAAGCTTTACAATTCATAACCAGACATGAAAAGTTAAACCAAAGACATGATAAATGGGTAGAATTCATGCATACTTTTACTTTTTTTATTAATCACATTAGTGGTAGAGCTAAAAAAGTTGTTGATGCTTTGAGCAGGAGATGTATGATTATGCAGGAATTTCAATTGGATACCTTAGGTTTTGAACACCTTAAGGAAATGTATCATGAAGATACACATTTTAAAGAGGCTTATGAAGCATGTGAGAACCCTTTGGTAAGGGAAAAAATCCAGTGGATAGCTTATCTAATTCAAGATGGATTGTTGTTCAAGGGAAGCCAAATATGTATTCCAATATGCTCAATGAGAGACAACCTGTTGAAAGAAAAACATAGTGAAGGATTGGCTGGACATTTCGGCCATGACAAGAATTATGCACAACTGAGTTCTTCATACCATTGGATAGGTATGATATATGATGTGAATAATTTTGTGGATATATGTATAGTTTTCCAGTATGGGGAAGCAACATAATACTAGTTTGTATCAGCCATTGCCTATTCTAGACAGGCCCTGGGATGCCATAAGCATGCATTTTATGTTGGGATTGCCAAGAACCTAGAGGGGGAGTGATTCCATATTTTTTGTGGTTGATATATTTTCAAATATGGCACATTTTATACCATGCCAGAAAACCAATGATTCTTCTCACATAGATTTTTTTTTTTTCAAGGAGGTTGTGAGATTGCATGGTTTTCCTAGGAGTATAGTTTTAGACAAAGATACCAAGTTTGTAGGACACTTTTGGAGAAACCTATGGAAAACACTGGGGACACATTTTTCTTTTAGTTCAACATATCACCCTCAAATATATGGAAAAATTGAGATGGTAAATCGAAGCTTAGGGAGTTTTCTGAGGATTTTGGTCACTGGACATCATAACCAGTGGGATCAGATTCTTTCCCAGGAAAATTTTTCTTATAATGATTCTCCAAACAAAAGCACTAGAAAGAGTCCATTCCAAATACTATATGGAATGCATTTGAGAGGAATTTCATATTTAAGGGTGTTAGCAATGAGAGTCACACTTAGACTGATGTGAGTGCAATCCCAATACCCATCAGAATATAAATTAATTAAATGGTTTGAGTAGGTGGATCAACAAGACTAGGAAAGAAAGGGAGAGGGCAACAAAATGTCTGCATAGGCATTCCATTGGGCATGGATTCATAACATCCTACAGATCAAAGGAAATCAAACTATATATTGGACAAAGAGATATACAATTATGAGTAGAAGCATGGTGAATATGAAAAAAGGAAGAAAATCCATTATACAGAGATCGTTTATGCAATAGATAAAGATTTTCTTAAATAATGAACAATGATTTAATGGGAAAGCTACAATAGATCCTCTATTGTTCATGAATCCATCAATTGATGGAAGTTATGATCCTCAAAACCTGCAATATGTTCAAGAAAGAAGATAAAAAATAAGTGGGAAAACAAATAAGACAATCTAATAACAACTCTCATGAATCTTTAATGGAAGAAAATGTCATTACAAATAGGCCCTTAGGCTTACAAATGAACAACTAAAACTACTCCTCCATGTCTTTTCTCTCTTGTCTCATGAATCCAACCCTCCTCTCCTCTTGTACAATGAATGTATAACAATATATATCCTTTCGAGCTCACCAATTTAAACTCCAACCCCTTTCCCAAAATAGAAACAATTACAAACAAAGAATGACACATTTTAACTAACTTCCTGCTTTTCAAGAGGTGGAATTCTGAAACATAGGATTCAAAATGACACTTGTAATTCTCAAACTATAACAATTGTGTAAAATATGAGAAAGTTTTTTTTATATAAGCTCATTCCAAAGAAAAACCTCTCTCGGTTTCTTGAAATTCATCTTCAGCTAGCCGTAATACGTGTTGAAAAAACATGTCTCAAACGTGAAATCATGAAAAATGAAAAAATAGGGCTCAAATATTCCTTCGTATCTCTCAATTTGTGACACCTATGTAAAAAATGAAAGAGGTTATGTTATTGGGTTCCTTATTGACTATAACCTCCTCTGGATTTTGAAAATTCATCCTGGTTCACTTGGAAATTCTCATGGAAGTCAACTGGTCAAAAATACCAGTTCAACAGTCTTAGAACAAAGTTTCTACAACACCTTCCATAGTGATTTTCATAGCGCCTGTCTAAATTTACAGCACATGAGCCAGTTCGTAGCACCAAAGTAAAATAAAGTAGCCAAACCCTTCTTGATCTCCAAACAAGAAAAAAAAGATCATGGAGTACATGATGACCCTGAGTTTGATGTTGGTAATTTTGAATTTTCTCTAGGATGCTTGTAACCTATCCAACTCACAACCCTCTTCCTTAACTAGTTCACAACGTCAACTAAAATATATCTTGCACACTTCGAGGAGGTTGTTAGTTGATGGTATGACATAATCCCTGGGAATTTGTTTAAAATACAAGATCTGAAAACAATAAGATATTATGTGTCATGATTCTTTAACCCTACAATTATATGTGATAACGTCTGGCTCCACAGGGGATGGCATGCTCCTTGTGAGATTCCAAGAATATGAAGTTAAGTGCCTTATCCATTCCATCTCTGCATATTGTATTCCTGAAAACATATCTGCCCCTTATTGAAAAATAAAAACACTGTCATAAGATGCAAACTGAACTCACACTGTAGATAAATTCAAACTAAAAATCACATGCTCATGGAGTGAGATTATTTATGTACATCAACCTACACTAATCTATCTAGATGAGCTTCTTTGCTTAATTGAAGTCATAGTTCCAATGCAACCATGTGAGTATCGAACTGATGAAAATAACTCCTTCCATGCAATGGTTTGAAATAATTTTCAAGTGATATGAAGCTTGCAACAAGAGGTTAGTAAGAAATGGATACTTATGACTATGATATGAAATCATACCAACAAATGGATCATAAGAAAGCTTTGAAAAATATAACTCTATGTAAAAATCCACAAGATCATGAAACTTATGAAAATACATTTCTAGTTGGTTAAGAAAACCATCTTGCTCCTCTATGAAAGTTGATACATCAATAAAATGATGGTCCTCATATACTTTATAACTAATCATATGTTGTTGGATGTTTGTTGCAAGTGCAGGTATAGAAATGATAGACATTTCCTCATTGATCCATGGAGAATTCCAACTGTTGCTGCAATTCTTCCCTATCTTATTCATTATCATATACTGGTTGGCTTTTAATAAGCTCTGTATGTGCTTTAGTAAATATCTTATCTTTATCATTTGAATACTCAAAGGAAAAAATTTGAATTCCATGACAACTTAAAACATTAGATACATTTGATATAATGTCAAAAGTATCTACATCTTGGCTATCACTTTGAAGATCGTCAACCTCTTGATCATAATGAAAAGTTTCTTCTACTACAACATATTCTTTAAGACTATTTGATCCTTTACTCAACAAATCAAATTCATAACAACATTCTTGATAAAGGAAATCAACTGCAAATTTCTCCTTACAAAACAAACGAAATGCAGGATGAAAATGTCTTAGTGAAGTAATACAAGCAACCGGGAGTGATCTACACCAATCACGAGATGCTCCATCTAAAGAGTATGTAAACAATTTCATGAGGACATATTCATGTATAATTTTCATCTTAATCATGCACTCCTGAAAGTCTAATAAAAACTCAGCTAGTACTTCCCAATCCTCTCCTCTAAACCTAGGAAGGAAACCTTCCCATTCATCTCTACTAGGCATTCGATTTGGAAAACTAACTATCTTTGAAAAATCATAGAAAGCATACCTCTGAGATATGATCTTGTCAATTTAAAAACAATGGAGTCTCCAATAGATATATTAACAATGGAGTCTCCATGGTGAAAGATAAGCAGTCTAAAAGTGTCTAGCTTCAGTTCACCATCCAAATCTAGATCTAATCATCATAGTTCACCCAGGGAAGGTGTCTTCATTGTCGTCCCCGATAACAATGCCACAAATGTTAGCACTGAGATTCACACTTAGAATGTTGTGAGTGCAACCCCAGTACCCATCAGAATATAAATTAATTAAATGGTTTGAGTAGGTGGATCAACAAGACTAGGAAAGAAAGGGAGAGGGAAACAAAATGTCTGTAGAGGTATTCCATTGGGCATGGAGTCAGAACCTCCTACAGATCAAAGGAAATCAAACTCTATATCAGACAAAGAGATATATAATGATGAGTAGAAGCCTGGTGAATATGACAAAAGGAAAAACATCCATTATACATAGATCATTTCTGCAATAGATAAATATTTGTTGAAACAATGAACAATGATTTAATGGGAAAGCTACAACATATCCTCTGTTGTTCATGAATCCATCAATCAATGATAGATATGATCCTCAAAACTTGAAATATGTTCAAGCAATAAGATAACAAAGAAGTGGGAAAACAAAGATGACAATATGATAACATCTCTCATGGATCTTTAATGACAGAAAATGTCATTCCAAACATGCCCTCAGGCTTACAAATGAGCAACTAAAACTGCTCCTCCAGCTCTCTCCTCTCTTGGATCATGAATCCAACCATCCTCTCCTCTTGTAAAATTAATGTATAGAAATACAGGTCCTTTCCATCTCATCAATTTGAACTCCAACCCATTTCCAAAAATAGAAATAGTTACAAATAGAGAATGACACATTTTAATTAATTTCCTTCTTTTTAGGAGGAAACATTATGAAAAATAGGCTTCCAAATGACACTTGTAATTCTCAAACTATAACAGATCTGTAAAATCTGAGAACATTTTTTTTATATAATCTCGTTCCAAAGAAAAACCTCTCTCAGTTTCTTGAAATTCATCTCTAGTTGGCCAGAATACGTGTCGCAAAAAAATGTCTCAAACATGAAATCATGAAAACTGAAAAAATAGGGCTCAAAGATTCCTTCGAATATCCCAATCCGTGACACTTGTGTAAAAAATGAATTTTCTTGGGTCCATTCTTGAAAATAACCTCCTTTGGATTTTTAAAATTCATCCTAGTTTACCCGAAAATGCTCCTGGAAGTCAGTTGGTAAAAAATACTAGTTTATTAGTCTTAGAGAAGAGTTTCTGCAACACATTCCATAACGCATTTCATAGCACCTGTCTAAATTTGTAGCGGCTAAGACAGTTTGTAGTGCCAAAGTAAAATAAAGTATCCAAACCCTTCCTGACCTCCAAACAAGACAAAAAATCTCATGGAGTACCTGATGACCCTGAGTTTGATGCTGGTAATTTTGAATTTGCACCAATATGCTTGCAACCTATCCAACCTACAACCCTCTTCCTTAACTAGTTCATAGCGCTAGTTCGTAGTGCCAACTCAAATATAGCTTTCACACTTCAAGGAGGCTATTAGTTGATGGTATGACATAATCCCTGAGAATTTGTTTAAAATACAAGATATGAAAACAATAAGATCTTCTGTGTCATGATTCTTTAACCCTACAATTCTATGTGATAACAAAGGGATTTGAAACATGATGAGTTCAGGAGTGCAGGAATAGAATAATTTTCTGTAGAAATGCAGAAGCTTCATGATCAGATAAAGAGACAGCTGCAAGAGAGCAGTCAAAAGTATAAAATCAAAGTTGATCAAAAAAGGAGAGTGGTTCATTTTAAAGTTGGAGATAAAGTTTTAGCACACTTGAGGAAAGAGAGGTTCCCAAGGGGAACATATAATAAATTAAAAATGAATAAAATAGGACCATGTACGATACTCATAAAGTTTGATGCAAATGCATATGATATTGAGCTTACATAGGTTGTGGGAATATCACCCATATTCAATGTTTCAGACCTGTACCCTTATAGTATGAATGATACATGAGGATCAAATGATCAAAAGGAGATTCAATGGGAGAAGTATATGCCAACAATAGAAAATCCACAGATGGATAAGATCATAGACTAGAGGATTGATAATAAGACCATGAGGAAGACTTATTTTGAGTACCTCGTGAAGTGGAAGGCTCACCCAACAAAGGATGCTAGTTGGGTAAATGAATCTGACATATAGAAGCATGGGAAAACAGTGCATGAGATCATGGACATGAGTCCATGAATTTTTGGCCAGAGGAGTATGATGCAGGAGAATCACAATCATCATTAAAGAAGCTAGGTGGAAGACAACTCAACACCCAACACACATATTTCAAATTGTTTTTGAATTCCAAGGGGGAGTGCGTTTTTCTATTTTGAAAAGATTGTAATTTGAAGATGTTAAATATTTTGAGGAAATATCCATGACATAAGGCCGCCAAGGATTGTGATCATTTTAATTAGAAGATAAGGTTGTATAGATACTGAGTATAGACTCATATCTGAGTGTAATTTCCATTCCATGTAATAATACTTAGTAGATGGATGAATTTACTGTGATAGGATAGCTCTAAGGTAGTTTGGAGGGAAGGATCGAGAAGCCCCTTCATTGTATAAATATATCTATTGTATGCCCAAATGAGTTTGTTGATTGTTATTGTAGAGGTTGCTGAATATTGTAGTTGTTGTTGAATGTTATTGTTGCTAAGAGAGTTGTTGAAGCTTATGAGGAGTTGTAGAGAATTGTATGAGTCCATGTGACTCCATGTACATATTTTACTGAATGAATACAAGCAAAGATGTTTGATTCCAATTTTATGGTGTTGTGTCCATCTGAGTTATTTGAGTACATGTGATGTTTCTTTATGTTCTCCGTGTGTTATCTATTTATGTATATTTTATGCATGAATATGTTTTTCATGGTTAAGTGTGGAAACCTTTTATGTTTCTATAAGTTTAATTTGTTTTCTCTTTTGAGATTCCTAGTGAAAGGAGTGTAGAGTGCCTGCAAGGAGTGAGTAGGTTGAGTCAAGATAGACTTAGAAGCTCAAGAGAGATAACGTGAATTTACAGTGGAAGTGCAAGGAGTGCACAATTATTTAGTTGAAGTGCAGAGAGTGCACAATTGTTCAGAGGAGAGAAACGATTTGAGAAGACCCATGCAAGGAGTGAATCGGGCCAACACTTTATTTAAGTGTTGAAGAAGTTTTAGAGGAGACGAATGCAAGGAGTGTGTGAGGAGATTTTCTTCAAAAATATCTAAGTCTAAAAGTTTCTCAGAAATCTCTAAGTCTGAAATTCATCAAAAGTTTCATGGATGCAAGGAGTGCACCAGAGGTCTATAAAACTCAGAGAAACAAAGCTCAGAAGAGATAGAAAGTATAAAAGTTCCACAGGAGGGACTTAGAAAATTTCCGAGTCCAAAGATTTAAAGCATTAGAGGAGTGAACAAGAAAGCGCCAGAGATTCTATTGATCTCGTGCAGTTCAAGCTCAGGAAGGTTAGCGGTCGTAATATTCAAGGAGGGGAAGATTCATTGTTTAAAAGTTGAACGATGGAGATTTGATCAGGATGATCCAGGGTTTTTTGTTAACCTCAGATCTAGAGAAGTAGTGCAAGGTTTAAACCCTGTAAGTCTCTAAGACTTTGAGCGTTTGGAGAAGTCATAAAGAAAGTTTAAAGGAGGAGTTATCAAGGAGAAAAGATCTATGGTCAAGATCGATTCAAGAGGTTTTAGGAGAAAGGACACTCATTGGATCAAAAAGAGTTATGCGAGGTTTAATTGACAAAGTCCTTTCGACTTCGTGTATTCAAAGGATTCAACACATGGAGAAGTCAGAACCCTCAAAGTCTCGAAGGCCCGAGTGAATCATGGACATTGAAAAAGTGGGGTCATGTGTCAGTAGATCATGTACTCCGATGGATTAACACTTTGGAGGAAGTTTGGAGATGGGACCCTCGAAGACCCGGAGTTCATCAGGGTTTTCCATCAAAAAGGACATGTGTGGACAGATTGGGAGATTTGGAAGATAGTCACCCTAGGATAATAGTGAGAAGAGGAGGTTGATATATCAGGAGTCCTAAAGTTTGAAGTAGATCTAGACTGTTGATCATATAAGGGTATGTGGCAGCAGATCTGGAGGTTTGATGCTTCGGGGAAAATAGAGTAGTGCTATTTATACTTGTGGAGGCCCAAATTCCTAGAGTAAATCCCAACCATCCATTGGATAGGATGCATGGTGAAAGATCCTGTGATTCGGGAACTCAACACTTCGACAAAATCAAAGTGTTGTGAAAACGAGGAGAAAATCACTAAAAGGCATCCTTTTCGTCGATCTAGGAGGGGACACGTGCAGACAGGAGAACTTATTCAATGTTTCACTGTCGGGAGATATAAAGTGTTGTGTTGTTTGAAGACCAATGGAAATTGTTGAATACCGAAGGGAATTGAGCTATACCTTCCATTTGATCGAAGCTTGTGGATCGTCGATCTGAGACTCGCGTAAAGTGCTTTTCGATGATCCGATAAAGTTGTGGAAAAAGGGCGTTGTGAAGAACTTGCTGACGCTCGAAAAAATAATTTGGGTCATCGATCATAGTGCTCATTTTGGAATGTTGATCTAGTTGCTTAGTGTTCGACATTTTAGGGAATCTGTGTTAAGATATAAGAGGGATAGGAAGGTCCCGAAGTCCCAAAATTTTTGGAGGAAGAAGCTTTGGTCCACGATTTTGGCCCTCGGTCTTTGGGAAGGCTTTGTAAGCGCTCGAGGACTCCCAAAAAGTAAAATTTACACTCGGTAAGAAGGTTTAAGGACCTATGCATTAATAATTTGGGCTCGAAGGGAGATTGTGAGCTAATTTCGGCTCCCGACTAGAACGATCCTAGATGGGGAGGTCGGGCAAACCCTGTGAGAGGGTGGGGTCTGCATCACTGGTCACTACTGTGAAATCAGGGAGACAAACCATTATTCTAATCCAAACATATGTCCTAGAAGAATAGTTTTCCATGGTATATCAAAAATTCTGTCAACCTGGACCATTCTCCACAGGGGGAATGTCCGTCCACAAACAATCTATCAACCTGGACCATCCTCCATAGGGAGGATGTATGTCCACCATCAGTCTGTCCTTCTTGGACCATTCTACACCTTGAGAATGTATTTCCATTAGCGCACAGACTATCCATCTAGATGAAAATCATCTCCAACAATAGTGGTATTCTATATGGTAATAAGAACAATGCCATCCAATAGAACAAAACGATGTCTATCCATAGTAGTATACAACTAGTATCCAATGGTACACAACCACTTCTAGTAACACAAAACTACTATCCAATGACACATAATCACTTCCAATGGATCACATCCACCACATTAGCATACAATTACTGTCAAGAGACATACAGTCTTCACAACAATCATATCATTTAATATCAACCCACATAAATACAAACTGAGTCATCTGGGCCATTCCTCCACTCACATCTATGATATCTGGAAGAGAATCTACCCTTGGAAAGTAAAAACATCATCCATGGTATATCTAGACTATTATTCCTAAGAATAGAAGTATAATTGTCCCTGATTTCTGAGCCTAAACCATTCACCTAATTGGGCCATTCCTCTGGAACTAATCATAGTGCAACCCTGAGAGAATGAGTTTTCCCTAGGGAATGCTTGTCCCTAAATTATAAACCTAGACCATTCACTTAACTGGGCCATTCTTCAAGCACTAATCATAGTACTGTTGGAAGATTGGTTGTTGTCATTGATGTCAACCCTAGTCATGGGTTTTGGACCACAAGATTGATAAAGGTATTTGGACATGAAGGAAAATGCACATGCATATACAACACCCATGAATGGATAGTATACATTATGTTGTTTCTGGTGGTATGTGTCACATCACGTGGATCCTCATGGTTGAGGAGAAATGAATTTTTGAAGATGATAAAGTGAATTGAAGAAGGAAGTACATGTAGGCCCTGGAGATAATTAAAGAAAAGAATTGCAAAATAAGAAAGTGTCAGGTTGGCCTTAATGTTAAAATGAAGTGACATAAATGGTATAAATAAACATCATTATACATTCATTTTGATACAAGTCAAATTTCAAAGGAAATAAGAAGTAAACAAGGCCGGATTTCAAGGGAGGATGAAGTCTTTTGGTGATGTGTTCTAAGGTATGTTATTTTTAGGTCATCTTACCATTTTTGCTATAAATGTTTTTCTAGAATGATTCAGATGGTGAAATCGCTATGGTATTGAGAAGACATATCAAGGTACCTCTAGTAAAAGTTTAATTGATTGATTCTCTATAATTATGGAGATACACTCTGTGGAAGATAGGGTTTGTGACCAGTCCTAAAGCTAGTCAATAAACAGGTGTTCCACGTAAAACAATCATAACTTCTTCATACAGAATCCAAATGAAGTGGGACCACTTCCATTGGAAAGAGTACAGACTTTATTTTGTTGTGTGTAATTTTCTGAATCAGATGTTAATTATTGAGTGCGGGGAATTCTGTACAATTTGGGTCTTCTGAATAGACCAGAATTGAATAAAGTCTACCATTATTTCTATAACCTGTTTTTGGGGAGGATTCAAGGAGTGAAAATTGGAGGAGTTTCAGAGAATACATTGAGTAATATTATATGTAGGATTAGAGTACTCCAAGAATTGAAGAATTGCAGAAATTGAAGAAGTCTCAGGAAGCATTATCAGGTTCTATGTAATGATTGGTTGAAGGTGATGATTTAATGTAAAGTTTTATTATCTATCATATATTCTTGGGTGGAAAGAAGGGGAAAGGATGGAGAGTTCAAATCTCTCTTGATATTGGAGGATTGTATATT
>ML788822.1:80220-97439 GCA_009831015.1 Picea engelmannii
AATGACAACATGATCCAACAACCAGTCCCTACCTGGGCCAAACACCACAATATCTAGAGAGATTCCCATGTACTGCATAAGACTTTCCATTATTACCATCCAGAGACTAGGGGTTTAGACTTTACATCTCTCATGGATGATGTGAAGAATGCTCCCAATGGTTCCTTTTTCTTACTCCATGCATGTGCTCACAATCCCAGATGTGTAGATCCAATAGAGGAGCAATGGAAGGAAATTTATTATCAATTCAAGGCAGTTGCAGTTAAGAGCCAGCTTCAAGAGATTGATCGACCAATGTATAACAATCCACCTGTTCATGGGGCTCTTCTTGTATATTCCATCCTGTAACTCCTAAAGCATATGCGGGGATCAATGCCTCCTTTCAAGGCAACGTGGGAGATGATGAAACTATCACTAGTCCAGATCATGTAATTATAGGCCCGGTGGTGTTCAATTTTTGTTTTTTTTGGTTATTTGTCTTGATCAACATTTATTGAAACCATGATACATGTCGAATACACATAAATCTAGAGTCATATTCCACACTTATGAAGATCCAAACGCGACATTTTTAACTTCATCTAAACAAACGTAAATTATCTATTTTACCCTCTTTACGATGGTTTTTAACTGTTGAAAATCTCTGCGATGGTTGGTGGTAAGATTGTGATTATCCATATCCATAGGTCGATATCAATAATATCCTTCAATTCATATCTAGGGTTACGCACGTGTTGCTTGGACTTGAATTTTCGACCTTTGCAGATCATGGTTCTTTCATGTTCTGGCACCAATTAATTAACAATCAGTCCAGATCCTGAAGCGATCGGTCATTGAATGATTAAATTATGTTCCAAAGTTGATGCCATTAATGCATAGAGATTGGATGCGCCCACTTCTCTTCACATATTCTCTGGATTTCTTTGCACTGTTGATAATGCTTACGATCATGACCGGTTGGTATAATTTCTTATTGACTCCTGAGTAGAAAAACACATCCAGACTTATACATCCATACGCCCATGATTTCAATGTTAAATCAACGATGGCCAACATTGAAACTGTCACGATTGATGAAGACTGGGCCGTATGCCAAGGTTGGCTTGCTTGGAAGTAGTTTTTTCTGTTAGTTAATGTAATAACTTCCTTATTGTTTGGGATGTGCATACCGATGGAAAGGTAATGGTGAATTTGTGAAGTTGACTTTGATCAGGTAGTATTATATTGCGGTGGCCTACTATATTTACTTTACAAGTGTTGTAGTTTGTGCTCTTATCACCATAATTGCTTACCAGTATGCCTGCACTAGTGTTTTATCTGGAGAATTGGAAACCCTTGTGGTTTATGTGTTCACTGGTTACAGGTTCCATTTGATTGGTAAGATTGATGATGATGAAGGGGGGTAGCCGCATTCTGGAGGTGCATCTATGGAAATTCACCAGGCACTTACTCGATTCAAGACCATAAAAAATGTCCTTTGTCACCATGAACAAGGAGAAGTATTTACAGTAGAGGGGTATGTCAGATCTACAGGAAAGGTCGTTGTTTGCATTGCAACTTCTAGTCCTGGTGAAACCAACTTGGTAAGTGGTCTTACGGAAGCATAACATTCCTTTGGTTGTTATTACTGGTCAGATTCCCCAGAGAATGATAGGCACATATGCCTTTCAAGAAACTCTAATTGTTGAGGTGACTATGTCTATAACAAAGAAAAATTACTTGATCATGGATGTTGGGCATGCACGTGACTGTTTATGCCAATTATGCAGCGGATAAAGCTTATCTATTTCTTTCTTTTGGTGTTCTCTTTGTTGCTAGAGTGACTGGTAAATTGGATTCATTTGCAAGCTGTGCCAACATTGTTTATATTGGTATAGATCTTGTAGAGATTGGAAAGAACAAGCAACCTCATATCTCTCTGCGAGCAGATGTGCAACTTGCACTACAAGGGATAAACTATTTAATGAACAAGAGAACAAGTTGGGAAAGTTAAATTGGAAAAAAATTAACACACTGAAACATTCCTTTACACTGCCTTCATGCAAGTCAGACCTGAGTTTGTTTTTGGATTCCTAAAAGACTATTTGCTGTGATCAGGTTTGATTTCCATATTCTGATTAATTTATGGTGTTAGGTTTTATAACTTGATTCGGGTTTTCTGCATTTTATTTTTATTTTTGGTTGGAGAATCATTTGGGTCATGGTTGTCTGTGCATGCTTTCTACTTCCTTTTGGATGAATATCTGCATTACCATTGATCTCACCACAACACTTGGATCACCGTTGAAGTGATAAAACATTTGCTTGTAAAAAAAATTAAAAATAGATTTATTTGTTTGTTTGTTCTGTTAATGATAATACACAATTATTTATTTGTTTTTTTTTTTCTTAAAAAAAACAAATAAATAAAATACAAAAAATTACAATTCTTTTGTTTTGTTTTAAACCAAACATAATAAAAACAAACAAACAAATTTAAAAATTGGAAACAATATATATATATATATATATATATATATATATACACACAAAAACAAATAAAATATAAATTTGCAAATGGACATTTTAAAAACATTCTTGAAAACAATAATAAATACATGTTTTTATGTTTAACATTCATTTGTTTTTCTTAAGTCACTTTGGCAGAAATCAATGACAAAACGAATAAGTGCGGACAACAGGTATGATTGCATTTATTTTCTATCTCAATTAGCTTGCATTTGTACTTATCTCTTTCATTTTATGTTTTGTGATGCTCTCACGAAGTTTTTATTGCAGGATTAGTACTAAAGACTGATTGCAGGAACACAACGCTCATTTTCCATGCCACAGTGATATTTAAGAATCACAACATTTTTCAGAAAAACATGTTTGATAAACAGTTTGAAGGAGTTGATCTTCATTATACATTTCATGATGATGCTGTTACACATGTATTTTACATGTTGTTACACATGTGTTACATGTTGTTACACATGTATTTTACATGTTGTTACTCCTGTATTTGTAACATGATGTTACTACACCTATTCATAAATCATTTTGTGTCATGATATGCTTACCCAAATTACTCCTTGTTAGTCCATTGATCATCCCTGTGTTGAAGCCATTGCCTTAACTTTCATGAATTCACACATGCCTATCTTTCTGAGTTGCATACATCATTTCATTTTCAGTTCATTTTTTCCTTTCCAATTTCCTTCTGAATAAAACAAAATCCCTTTCCATGATTACATTGCCTTGCCATACACATTGTTGCTATTGAGATCTATCTTTTAGTCCTACAAACATTTTTATAAAAACTTACGTTGATTGATGTGGGATTCCTTAAGGCCCACCTTTCAACAGTCTTTCCCCATCGACCTGAGCACCTTATATGGGATATATACTTGATTTTCTTTTGAGTACCTAGAGGCTTGCATGCCTTAATGTAAAGTTCTCTCGCTAGCAATCATGGGAATACATCAATGTCCCTTGATTGTTATATCTTGCAGGTGGCTCGACATCAACAATTCTATTCTCACTTCGCAAGATGTACTCAGGTGCCTTGACACTCATTGACATCACTGGTGAGTTTGTCTGACATTGGTTAACGACATTCATCAATGGCCGATAATCCAATGATTTGTCTTCATGCTCGACACCAACACATTCATTCGCATGATTAGAATTGTACCATCGGTTTGTAGCAGGTGAAGACTATACAATTTTTCATGATCCCCTCAGCAGTTGCAGTAGTTTGATTTCAGATCTATGAGAGTACCACAGTTCCATATTCTCTGCCTTCCACATTTCTCATGATTCAACAGTAGAAGTTCAGATTCCTTCACTTCCCATGATCCAGTTACAGCAGAAACAACATTAGCAGTTCCATTTTCATGATCCTATAGCAGTGACATCTTCCATGGTCCAACACCAGCCATATTCCTATTGCATTGTGTTGGGTAAGTAGAGGTATGTTCTTTTCTAATCTTTCATCATGAAATTCCTTATTTGCTAGTAATGAATAACTTTGGAAAATTCCCTCACCATGCTCTATTTCCTTTTTCACTTTCATAACCTATGCCAAGTTGCATAAGGATATGCAACCACTTCAATTGGGGGGGGAGGGAACCTATATTCACTACATATTCATTACCATTATTCCATTTTACCATCTCATCATTCCATTTATGATTCACTAACATTTCTTTTCCAATGACACTTTGTTGCATTTCGATTGATAACATATTGACATGATTCATAAAAGATAGAGAAAATGCTTTCTTATACTCAGTGATGCTCTGTTATGCACATTGATAGCTTATTATTTCCAGTGATTACATGGCTAAATTATTGCAGCAAGAAGACAAATAAGTGAAATGACTGTTGCAGCAAATAAGTGAAATGAATGTTTTTAACACAAGAACCAACATTCTTTGTATTCATGGTTGTCACACAAGAACCAACCATAAAAAAAATGTAAGCTATTACTCATGTATTTCACATGTTGTTACTCTTGTATTTCATACCCTGGAAACATTCATTGTTAAAAGGACATAATCAATCAAAGCCATAGTTTAAATGGAAAAAGTTCTTAAGAAGATCCATGCATGGTTGCATGAGGACATGCAACAAGTTTAGTTGGGGGGAATGTTGGGCCTCAGAAATGTCATATTTTCATCYACCTTTTCCTTCACTATTCCTTACATTTCATCGTCCCATTAACCTTCCATCATACCATTTTCATAAATACATTTGGGTTTCACATTATTATTTTCCACCTTATTCATTTTAGTATTATAAGTGAATTTGTGATTAAATATTAGAAATTAACATATTTTCATTATATATCAAGGTTGGATTAGTTTTATGATGTGTGCAGGCATATTTGAAGATTTCAACAAAGTCAAAATTCACCACCTATCCTCAAATTCGAATTACATCTCCAAACTTGAAGATTTGAAAGAGATTTGAAATTAAGCTCAAGGAGAAGATCATGGAAGATTTGGTTGGCATATCTTATCTAATATATGTGAGAGATGTGTGGAGGATTTGAAGGGATCATATCTTGTAATCATGGGAAAGTAGTTGAGAATGGTTGAGAGAATAGTGGATCTGTCATTATGACACTCATGTATATAAGAGAGTGTTCTCTCTTCATGAGGGGGGCATGTAATTCATAATTTAGTCTTGTAATTAGGAGAAGGGGATTCTTAGATTTGATTCTTTCAGTGTTATTCTTTCATGCTTTTTTATTTGATTCTTGTAATATAATTTGAGATTGATTTATTGTGTGAGCTCACATATGTCTTTTTTCATTCAACTCTTCACATGTTGTATCACTTTCCTAGATTAATTTCCTTCTTTCCTAGTTAGTATTTCAATGCTTTCTTAGATTAATTTCATTTCAGCAAATTAGATTAGATTAGTTCTACTTCAATCTTTCATATATAGTGTGTGTGCTTCGTAAGCCTATGAACCTCGGATTGACAAATTAAATAGTTGGGCAAGTACTACAACGGAATTAAACGACAATATTTCCACCTAACAATGATAGGAGGGCCCAATTTGGAAATTTGGGCTGATTTCCAAATCATGACAAAATCGAGTAAATGAAGGTGAAGCTAAGGCCTAATTTTTTATGTTGGGCTGATAGAAAAATTGGAGAAGGAAAGTTCAAAATTAAGAATAATTTGAATTCAAAAATAAATAACCATTGAAATGAAGAATAGAAGGGGTTTGAATTTGAAGTTGGGGACAATTTTGATATCAGACGAGGAGAACTTGAGCAAAAAGAAAAAGGGATATTTTTTTTTGACAATCGAGCCCAACTTGTATATTAGAGGGGGGAAGTTAGAATGATAAAGATAAGGAAGAGGATATAATTTAAAGAGTTTGAACAAAATGGATTGGATTCAAAAGAAAACGAACTTTAATAAAAAAGAAATGGAGATTGAACTAAAGAAAAAAAATAAAAAGATGAGGAAAGGGACCCAATTTGGGAATCGATGAAAAAATTTAAAAGTTAAAAGTTAAATGTATTAAAGGAAAATATTAGCTCAAATAAAGGAATGAAATTAAGTCATAATTAAGAAAGAGAAACATGGAGTCTCATCTAAGTTATTCATTTCAAAAGAATTGAAAAAAACCTGGTTGAATGTGAGGAGATAAGACCAATATAAATCCCATAAAGAAGAAAAAGGTGTGGCCTCAAGTTTTTCTCAAAACTTAAAGGGGTTGTTGAGGGTACAAAAAAATGTTTTTTCATTTTATAAGGTAGAAAATAGTTTTCTCTTCTTATATGCTATATCAAATCAGTTGTAAGGTTTGGTCATGAGAACATATAAGCCCCAACATACCATGATCCTTATGCCAATGGGGTGTCCATAGAAGTAATGACCTTCCTATAAATATAACGATTATTTTTTTATGGATGAATATGTTGCACCTCGTATGTGCCACTGTGATCCATTTTTCAATGGGAGTTCCCATAGAGGTAGTAATACCCTACCACATCCATTCATATTGGGAGTTTTAAAATTACTCAAACGTTGAGCAATATATCACTTAATAAATATAAGGGGGTTAGAGGGTTCTTTTAATATACCTATGGGTATAGGACATATTGAAGGTATATTTTTATTTATGCATATGAAAATGAATATTTGTATTGTTGAAGGTAGAGGATAGAGGAAACCAAAGCCAACGTGATTGGGTGGCTTGAGAAAAAAAAAACAAATTTTTTCAAAGGAAGAGGATGGAAGGATAATGATGAGTATTTTTTAATGCCCCTAAGGCCCTAACCCTAATTTATTATGATTTTATTAGTTATCATCAGGCAAGCTTAGTGGTAGGTTACATCATGCTCACTTGATCTCCTATTTATAATAAATGAGAATCATTTGTATATGGATATCACATTTCCTTGTGCATTGCATATATTGTAAAAGGATGTTTCTATCTCGAAGTGGATTATTCATTGACCATTTTTTGGAGTTTGGTTCATAACATTTGGTATCATAGATTATGATCGTAAGGTTTCATTCCTCCAATAGAGACATCTTGGAATTTTAGATATAATTCTTTTTATGGGATACGTCAGATAATGAAATTTGGAGGATAATTAGGAGACATATCACAATACAAATGGTCAAAATTTTAGGATCTGTTTCATTGTTCTTTCAGAGATATATCCTATGGAAGATAGGGTTTGTGACTAATCTTGAAATCAATTTTAAATGATTCATATTGTATTTTTCACTATAACTCTTTGTATGGGAAGTTTAAAATAGTGAAATTTTGTGGAGACTTAGGAGACATATCATATTATAGGTGGTAATAGTTTTAGGCTCTAGTTTACTATAATTTCAGAGATATAGTATATGGAATATAAGGTTTGTGACTAATCCTAAAATCCATTTTAAAAGAGTCATATTAGAATTTTCACTATAACTTTTTTTCCAGTGAATTTTCATAAAAATTTTAGAATTCTAAGGAGATAGTGAATTGAAAGATTTTTTTTTCCATATTTTTACTCATTATAATTTATGAGATATATATTGTGGAAGTTAGGATTTTTTACTAGTTCTGAAATTAGTCTTAAACAAGTCATTTTGGAACTTTTGCTATAACGTTTTTCGAGTGAAGTTTTAGAATGTGAAATTTTCAAGAGTTTAAGAAGTCATATCATAAGGACAAAATTCTAGAATAAAAAAGGCTCAAATTTCATATATATTTATGACAAAGGTCAACCATCCAAATATTCTCCAAATTAGGGTTTGAAAGATATGTAATTTACAATTGCCATAATTGTTTTATTGGAATATATATTTTTGGTGATTCAAAATTTGTGATAAAGAGGAAAAAATGGAGTATTATTATTTTTTCACATTTCTCCAAAGGGTGATAGAAAAATCACTTCAACAACGAAACCTCCAGAGATCTCAACCATTATTGAATAACAAAGAGATGTGATTTTTCATTAGATGGAACAATTGGAAAAGAAGATGAATGCAATTAGTGCACATATGGAAAAGAAGATGAATGCAATTAGTGCACATATGGAAAAGAAGATGGATGAAAACCAAGATCAAATAAAAAATAATATGAATGAAAATAGGGATGAAATGGATGAAATGGAAAAGAATTGCAAAATTACATGTCAACTATCATACAAACCCTAGATTGGAGGCTTTATAAAAGTGACATCATAACTGGAGAGACACATGGAAATAAATGTAGTATTCATGATGAACAACCTTCCAATAAGAAGTATTTTTCAAGTGGATTTAACTCTAATAATGGAGTTAATTATGGATGGGTTCCTATAGGTGTCAAATTTTCGAAGATTGAATTAAATAAGTTTGATGGAACAAACATATTTATATGGGTGAACCAAATAGAGAAATACTTTGAATTGCATAATATTATAGATGATAAGAAAATGATTTCCTTAGAAACCTTGTACTTTGAGATAAAACCCTATCAATAGGTACTCAAAATGAAGCGTCATTTTTATCATTATACTTGGATTTTATTTACAAGAGACTTAGAAGCACAATATGGAAAAATTTGGGAAAAAGACTACTTTAGTCAATTGACAAGAATCAAGCACTTGGGTGATATTGAAGATTATAATTTATAATTTTAGGTGTTGGACACAAGGGTGGATAACATAAGTTATGAACATATATTGGAAGCTTACATGGGTGGATTATAGGAAGACATTAAACACAAGCTTTTCATAAAACACCCTGTAAATAATATGGAGGCTATGCAATTTTCTCGTCATATTCAAGCCAAGAATAGAGCTACACAAAGTATACCAATGGAACATATGCAAGAAGAAGAGATATATTTGGGGCTCATAGGGAAACCCTACATCAACCTACTCTAATATCACCAAAGGAAATGGAAGAAAGAAGAGAAAAATGATTATGCTTTGGTTACAGTAACAAAAAATGGTCAAAAGGGCACAGATGTCAAGAAACATAAATTTTCACCTTGAAGAATAATGATGAAGAGGAAATGGAGGCATCTATACAAAGGGATGAGGAAGAAATTGGGAACTTAAAAGTGCATGAAAAAGATGTGGAAATTACAAACAAGAAGGAGAGGTGTGAAATATCTATTCATGCATTGGAAGGCTTGTCAACACATCAAACCCTTAAGATTGCATGATACATTAAGAAGCAAAGGTTCACAATGCTTATGGAATTAGGGAGTACCCATAACTTCATTGATAAAATATTAGCAGAGAGCCTCAATTGTTTTGTGTATAAAGTGACAAATTTTCAAGTTTTGGTTTCTAATTGAGGTAGTATTGATTATGGAGGAAAATACCACAACATTAAAATTAGTATAGGAGAATATATCTTATAAAGACTAATTTATTCCATTACCATTAGAGGTGTAGATGTTGTTATGGATATTCAATGGTTGAGAACATTAGGTACAGTTTCTACAAATTATAATGAATTGTTCATGAGATTTGAATCAGAAGGAATTCAATATGAACTCAAAGGGTTAAAATATGTGCCTTCTTATGTCATCAACTCTCATAGAATGGAAAATCTCTTAAAAAATGGGAGTAGGGGAGTTTTTGTTAGACTTAATTCTATGAAACTAAAGCAGGAAGATGAAAATATTCTAGAGGAATTAAAACGCATCTTGGAAAATCACCATAGAGTCTTCCAATAAATTCCTAAAGGGATACCTCCATCTTGGCATCATGCACATAAAATTGAATTAATACCTGGAAGCACTCCTCCTAATAAAATGAATTATAGATATCCTCATTAGCAAAAGGGGGAGATTGAGAAAATGGCACAAGACATGCTAGATTCGGGTACTATTCAACCAAGCAAGTGTTCATTTTTAGGTCCATTAGTGATGGTGATAAAAAAATATAATTCTTGGAGGATGTGTCTTGATTATACATATCTAAAAAAATCACCATAAAGGATAAATTCCCTATTCCAAATATGGATGATATATTAATTGAGCTTCATGTAGTGGCTTATTTTACAAAGCTAAATCTTAAATTAGGATACCACCAGATCATATTAAGAAAATAAGACATTCCCAAAATAGATTTTATAACTCATGATGGAAACTATGAGTTCTTGGTCATGCCTTTTGGTTTGACTAATCCTCGTACTTTTCAAATCCTTATGAACAAATTTTTTTGACCCCATCTTAAAAAGTTTGTGTTGGTTTTATTTGATGATATACTTATCTATAGAAAATCATGGGAAGAACACATTAAACATATGGATAAAGTCCTAAAAAATATTGATAACAATCAATTTCATGTAAAGATACAAATGTTCTTTTCGGAAAAAAAGTAGAGTATTTGGGTCATATTGTTTCAAGGGAAGGGGTTAAGGTGAAACCTCAAAATATACAAGCTGTTACAAAATGTCCTATTTCTAAGAACATCAATAGTCTTAGAGGATTTTTGGGTCTTAAAGGAAATTATCAAAAATTTGTTAAGAATTATACACTCATTGTATGCCCACTGACATCTCTCTTGAAGAAACAATCATTTTTATGGAATGAAGAGGTTACCTTGGCATTCTCACTCTTAAAAGATGCCATGTCTTCTACACTAGTATTGACAAAACTTGATTTTGGTAAAACATTTATAGTCGAATGTGATGCATCTGGATAAGGAATTGGAGTAGTATTGACGCAAGAAGGGAGACCATTGGATTTTGAAAGTAAACAATTAAAGGGAAAATACTTGGCAAAATTGACCCACGAAAAAGAAATGGTAGAAATTTTACATGAAATAAAAATGGCAAAAATATCTCATTTGGAGGCATTTTAAAGTCAAGATAGACCATGATAGACTAAAGTACCTTTTGGAGAAAGGATTTTCATTAGAAGAGAAACAAAAATGGTTAAAAAAATTAAAGGGTTTGATTTTGAAATAATCTACAAAATGTGGAAGTACAATGTGGTCATAGATGCCCTTTCCAGAATAAAAGAAGCCTCAAGTTTATATTCCATTACATATTCCATTCCATTGTGGTTGGAAGAATCTTGCCATGAACGAAAAAATGACAATAATATGAGACATAAAATACAATGTATTAGGGAAGGGATGAACTCTATGGAACAATGGGAGTGGAAGAGAGATATTCTTTAGTACAAGGGTATAATATTTTTATTCCATCAATCAAGCTTGAAGAAAAAAATACCAAGGGAGTCTCATGAATCTTTGATGGCAAGACATTCAAGGTTCCTTAAACATATCGAAGGATCAAAAAAATGTTTTTTTGGAGAAGGAATGAAGAAAGACATTCAAAAATTTGTAAGAGAATGTCAAGATTTCAAAAGAAATAAAGGAGAAACAATAAAAACTCCAAGGTTTATTTAGCCTTTACACATACCTAATCAAACATGGGAAGATATATAAATTGATTTCATCACAAGTTTACCAAAATCAAAAGGTAAGGATGACATTTTTGTGGTCCTGGATAGATTCACAAAATATGCACATTTTTGTGGAATTCAAAGTTTATATATGACAATTCAAGTGGAAGAAGTGTTCATGAAGCAAATTCATAGACTTCATGGAATTCTTAAAGTAATTGTAAAGTGACAAAGATACAAAATTCATAGGAAATTTTTGGAAAGAATTATGGAATATGAGTGGAAAAACACTAGCCATGAGCTTAGCATATCATCCACAAACATATGGTCAAACATAAATAGTTAACAAATGTTTAAATGGTTATCTACGTTTCTATTCTTTAGAGAGACAATATCAATGGGTGAAGTGGCTTCCTCTAGAAGAATGCCGATATAATACCACTTATCACACATCTACTAAGATGTCCCCATTTGAAACCCTTAATGGATATCTAACTCCTAGTATCTCATACTTTTTGCAAGACCATTCCAAAGTGGAGGCAATAGAGTCACATATGGAAAAAGACTAAAGAAATTTTGATAATTCTTAAGGAAAACCTTCAAATGTCACAAAACCGGACGAAGCAACAAGCATATCAACATTGAAGTGAAAGATAATTTGAGGAGGGATTGGGTGTTTTTGACACTGCAACCTTATAAAAAATCTACTCTCAAAGGGAAGAAGAATAAAAAATTAACTCCAAAATATTGTGGAACCTACAAGATTATTAATAAGATTGTACAAGTGGCATATGAGTTAGATTTTCCTTCTTCTCACATTCATAAGGTTTTTCATGTATCCTGCCTAAAAAAGGTTTTGGGACAAACTACACTAGTACAGATAAAACTTCCATAATTAGATGATGAAGGGAAGTTGATTCTAGAGTCAGAAAAAGTTTTGGATATGAGTTCTATATATCTATGGAATAGAACCATTATGGAGTACCTAATCAAGTGGAATAATACACCTCTAGAAGAAGCTACATGGGAAAATGAGCAGTGCATGAAGAAATGCCCTCAATTACAAGCTTTGAGAGAATGACATTTAAAAAAAGAGGGGCTATGGTAAGGCCCATAAGGCCCTACACTAAGTTATTATGAGTTTATTACTTATAATTAGGTCGACTTAGTGGTAGGTTACACCATGCTTACTTTATCTCCTATTTATAATAAAAGAGAATTATTATTCTAGGCATCTCATCTTTTCTTGTGCATTGCATATATTGTAAACGGAGGTTTCTCCCTTGAAGTGGATTATTCATTGGATATTTTTTGGATTTTGGTTCATAACATTAATAGGAGGTGAAAAGAGGATAATATGATGGGACCAACATACTAGGGGTAGAAATAAAAAAGGGGTATGGCAATTTCATGAAAAAATTGATACATAGGATATTTAGTGAGAATAGGGGGGTATTTAACACCAAGGGTTAGCTTGATTAGTAGAGGCTCTTGTGACAAGTCCATAAAGGTATAGAGATAAAATATCATTGGGTCCTTTTGGGTTACCAACCACTTATGCACTTGACAATCAATTTGTCTTCCATTCAAATTTTTCAAGGAAGAAGGTAGATCACTCTATGAGAGTAAGCCTAGTACCAACATCCCCATTCTTATCTTAAGTATGTAAGGGTGGGGTGAGATTATTTCCTTAGAAAAGATAAAATAGTGGCATCCTTTAATTGGAAAGGTGTATTAGTAGGGGGTTCAACAAAAGATTTTTGGGAGATAGAAAAAAAGTATAGATATTCTTTATTATCTTGTGAATGAATGTGTTATGCCATAGGTCCATTGAGTGAACCCCTTGTTTGTTCCACCATGATCCATTTCCAATGAGAGTGTCCATAAAGGTAGTTATTGTTTATGGGATGAATATGTTATGCATCCCATGTGGCACCGTGATCCAATTTCCAATGGGAGTATCCATGGAGGTAGTGGTTGGTTGTGTATGAATATGTTGTGCCTCCTATGTTCCACTATAATCCATTTTCCAATGGGAGTGTCCATAAAAGTAGTTACTTCTTGTGGGATGAATATTTTGTGCCTCCTATGTGCTACCATGATCCATTTTCCAATGGGAGTGTCCATAGTAGTAGTGATTAGTTGTAGGATGTATATGTTGCATCTCCTATGTGCCACCATGATCCATTTTCCATTAGGAATGTCTAGAGTGGTAGTGATTAGTTGTGGGATGAATATGTTGTATCTACTATATGTTGCCATGATCCATTTGCCAATGGTAGTGTACATAGAGGTAATGATTGGTTGTGGGATGAATATGTTATTCCTACCATGATGTTCCATTTGCCAATGTGAGTTTCCATAGAGGTAGTGATTGGTTTTGGGATGAATATGATGTGCATCCTATGATGATCGATTTGCCAATGGGAGCATCCATGGAGGATGTTATTTGTTTGTGATAAAAATCTTGTGCCTCCTATGTGACACTACGATCCATTTGGCAATATGAGTTTCCATATAGGTAGTGATTGATTTTGGGATGAATATGTGGCACCTCCTATGTATCACGATGATCCATTTGCCAATAGGAGCATCCATAGTAGTGATTAGTTGTGGGAAAAATATCTTGTGCCTCCGGATGATCCATTTGCCACTAGGAAGGCTCATAAGGATAACAACTACTTTTGAGATCAATATGTGAAACCTTCTATATGCCACCATGATCCATTTACCAATAAGAATATGCCACCATGATCCATTTACCAATAGTGTTGCTAGAAGTAGTATTCTTCCTACAAACAAAATGATTACATGTACATCTCAAAAGATAATTTCGAAGGATTGATTTTGATAATGAGAAATCGAATTTCCATATACTAATTCTTCTTCCAATCTAGGTCAGCTCATATATTGAACTATTACGCACAATACACATATTTTGCAAGCAAATATCGAGGTCAACTTCTCTCGAACTATTACCCACCTTACAAACATGTGCAAATGGATTCAATAACTAGGTTATCTCCATTAGATGTTGCAACAATCCTCAAAATTTGAGGATCCTGAGTGAAAATCTGTCCTTTACTATAATAATGATGAATTAACAAATAACAACCAATAATAACTATCCCTTAATATAATAATGATGAATTAACAAATAACAACCAATAATAACATTAATATCTAAGTTATAATAAAATTTTAATTTGTATTAAAAATGCTTCCAAAGCGTTCCAGAGCTTGGCCTAAGCACAACGTGGATGTAAACAAATAAGCATTACTCAGAAGTTGAAGCGTTGCATTACAAGACATAGCTAACAAAATACTTTACAAGATGAAGGCTATAACAATCTGCAACAGTTGCAGACTCTAATTTAGAATACCTAAATCCTGTCATAGTAATTATGACAGACAACCTTGAATGTATTCCAGTAGTTATGACAGGCAACCTTGAATGTATTCCCGACTGTATACTAATATTTTTAAGAAACTGATTTAAAACTAATATAAGAAATTCAAAAATTTAACCAATGGGAAAAACTTAGAGAAAGAAGTATGATAGGTAGCAGCAAATAACGAAAGACCGTTGGTACGTTCAGTTGAATGACCGCTGACACTATACCAATAACAACAGCTAGAGATTTAGATATGGTGTAGTAAATTGACCAGTAAAATCTGTGGCGCTGAAGATCACAACAATCTAAATGCAAAATTGGAAACAAACAGCTAGATATTTAGACATAGTACAGTAAATTGACCAGTAAAATCTGTAGCACTGAAGATCACAGCAATCTAAATGTAAAAATGGAAACATCCTTTCAAAGTAACTACTGCAGTGCTAATCAGACATTGGAATAGAAAATCCATATAATATTTTACAGACCCAGCAGCGGCCTGCTAAGATCTATTACATTACGTGATAGTTTTTCCTTCAGATCCTTAATAAGTATATATCAATTGAATACGTATCAATCCAATAGTATTACTATCATGTTATTGGCAAACTTGTCATACAAACCAAACCAATACATAAAACCTAAAAACCTGTCATGGCCCGAGGCAGATGCACTTTACTACAGTGAAACCCTTTATAAAGTCTTTCCTAGATCTCTTTAAGATGAGCTTCTGAACTTATTTTTTCAGTCTCGAGTACTTTTATATGTTACAGACAGCTCCCAGCGAGTAAAAAATTGGCACTTGCTGAGAAGAAACAATAAGGCTACATGTGGTGGCCTCCATTCTGCTCTAATGCAACCGCTGATATCCTCTTAGACCAGCTTAGTTTTTTCCTCGGCGGGCTCATTCTGTATAGAAAGAACGCAGATTCCAAATCTGGAGGAAAGAAGAAGAAACCTTCGGGAAGAGTTGCAGTCTTTCTCTTCGGCGCCGGTCTAGGTTTTCTCGGCGCAGGAGGGCATTCAAGAACTTTGGGTATCTTGTGCTCCTCAGACTTGGGCGTTTCGCAGCCATCTGGATCTCCCTTAGCCAGTAGCTCATTCTCCACTGTAACTTCAACAACATTCTGTAGAAACTCACCTTTCTGCTGCTCGTGGGTACAGGATATCTCAGTTCTAGAAGGAGGGCGGCTTGTGACAATCGGTTTCAAAGGAGGGAAAACCATGCCCTCAATATCGAATGAAATGTCGGCCTTCCTTAAGCTATCGTTGGATCGATCGACAGTAAGAGAACTCATCCCCATGCTTGCAATTATTATCTGAGCTTCAATAGCATTACTCTGATCTCACATGCCTGAATCAGATTCCAAGGACCGATCTGAAGTAAGAAGGAATTCCATCAATCAAACGATATGGGCGTTTTAATAGAAGCCCAGAAATAGTAGCAGGCAGCGATTGAATAGGGTGCAGTTGAGATTAGATAAACTACTCAATCAAACATGAGATTGCGTTTTATGGAGGCGATCAGCTGAAGCATAGAGGAGGAAGTGGGCGGTGAATATAGCCGATCCGGCCATTAAGTCAATCGGATATAGCGGATAATGAGGCGAATCGAATGGAATAAGAGGACAATGGGCTCTGAAACCAATGATATAGTGCGAATCGAATGCAAACACTCTTTCATGATGGAGACTTCGACTAAATTCTGGCGACTGCTCGAATCAGAGGAGGAGTCGGAATAGCAGCAGGACGCGGTACCGAATCCGGAATTAAAATTTTATTTTTTTTCCCTCAATCATTCAGGCAGTCAGTCAACACTTGAATGCTTGTGCGAGCCTGTTCAAATCAGAAAACGATACGGGATAATCCGATAATCCGGCATTCTAACTGTAATTTAATAACATGCCATTCATGTCAATCATCCTTCGTCATCGTCCTCTATGCATTAAATACTTGCAACCCCGTGAGGGCTATCATTGTTATTTTCACTTCTATGATGCTTCTTTCGTGGGTCCATGTGAAGTGGGCGAAATCATTTGCATCTTTGTTGTGGTTGCCTAGGATGCGTGTCATGTTATTGTTTTTTTATAAATCCATTAGAGTGGAGGATTGAGCTTTGCTTGGTGGTCATGATTTCTATAGACAAATAGGTCTTAAACAAAACTATTGATTTAACTATTTTTTATAAATTTAATAGAGTGGAAGATTGAGCTTTGCTCATTGCTCATGATGCCCATAGACAAATAGGCCATAAAAAAACCTAAATCTCCTAACATGAGAATCAAAGTAGAGCTGTTGGTGCCAAAATGTGAGCAAAATTATAGTTAGTTGTGCTAAATTCTTATTAGTTAATTGTGCTAAATTCTCATCAATTATTAAAAATAATTATCTTAGCATTGGTCTACTTGAGAATCAAAGTAAAGTGTGAACAAAATTATAATGTTAAATTTTCATCATCAAAGT
>ML788822.1:97973-114005 GCA_009831015.1 Picea engelmannii
GGGGCTGTAGTATCTCTCGTGAATCCTGGAGAAAGATAGAGCAAATACAAAAGAATTTTATAACCTATAATCTCAAAATTAAAGGAAATACACCCTATCCCATCCTCCTCGTAGAAACTAGCCTCTCCCCTATTGAGAGCATGACTATCACTAGATACCTAATGTATAAGAACAAGTTAAACAACATGGAAGACAAGAGGCTACCTAAAATTGATTCCAAATCAAGTCATAACCACCATCTACTCAAGCGAGGATGTAAGCATTGCTATGATAAGAACAAATTCTCACGAGCTCCATAGTGAAACTGGGTCAATTCCTAAAATGCCATGGGATGAAAGAGTGTGTCACCTTTGTGACACTAAGAAGGTTGAAGATGAAAAGCACTTTCTCTTAGATTGTCCAGCCTATACCCATATTAGATCTCATTTTCAAAATATTGATCACACTACCAACCTTCCTAACCTCTTAACTCAACAAAAGTATGGGTGATCTTGGAAAGCTCCCCTTAATGTTTTTCGAGCACAGGAACAAAATTCTAAAGAATCACAAGTAATCACTTACCCTCTTAAAATCCGATAGACCAATTAGGTCTTAGTGGACGTTAATCATCATCATCATCATCATATAAAATTTTTACTAATTATTAAAAAAAACTAAATTTACTAAAAGTGTTTTATCATTGATTTTGAAAATCAAATTAAAGTTAATGAAGTTGAGAATTAAATTAAAGCTAATGAAAATTAGATTAGAGTTAGTTATATCATGTTTTTCTCAACATAAGTATAAATAATTTAATCTTCTAATAAATTAGTTGAAAATTAAAGTTGAAGTTTTTTCATAAATATTTGTTTAAAAATACAAAATGATGTTAAATTTTCACTAATCATATATTTGTCATTATAGAAAAACTATAAATTACAATATGAATCATGTGCTTATCAAATAAAATAAATAAATTATTATGTTAAGTTCTCACTAATCATGTATTTGTCACTAATAACACCATATAATGTTATATTTTTTTAATAAATAAGAATATTATTTTTATTTTTATTCATAAATAATATATTTTATATATTTTATAAAAATAATTATATGAATCCAATATTAAGATATGCATTTTATAAAAATAATTATATGAATCCAATATTAAGAAGCTTATAATAAACAATTTAGTTTTCATATTAATTGTTCCAAATTTTGTGATGCAAAGATGAATAATGATTCTCTGTTAACATTACACACATTATTAATTATCCATTTAAATCGAATTCACACAAAAAATTTAGGTCATTTGGTGAACACAAAACATCATATCAATCAACAATAGAAATAATGCCTAGAAGGGGGAGGATTTTGTTGTTAGGGCTCAATGTTACTTCTGAGGAATGATCGATCTTAAAATAATATGATCCTATTTGCTATTGTCATTTTTGAACTTTGCAGGGCACTCTAAATAATCTATTTTAAAAATGGAAAAGGCATATGACCTATTAAATTGAGGAATATTCACTAGGGGTTGTTGTGCCACTTGAAACACTCATGAAGAACATGACCAACTCTATGTCAACTTAATACATTAATAGATCTTTGAGGGTAAGTCAAACATGATAGAGAATGGATAACAAGGGCTCCTTTTTCATGGCACAAGGAGCCCTTCCCCAAAAGTCTAATAGATAGTGCCAATGCACCACCTCCATCCCTACCTTAGTTGATTGGACTTGGATATGTGAATCAGGTTGAGCACATAGTATGGAACCACTAATGGTCCAGATTATTTTTGGAACAAAATGAAAACAGATATATTACAATGAAATACACATAAAATTGCAAGAAACAGAGAAATACAACAATACATGATTTCTATTAATGAAATAAATGTACAGAGACTGTAAAAATACAGAGTGCACGACTCGCTAGAATGGTGGCAACGTTATCTCTGAGAAGAGATGTGACAACTACGCTCATTCACAAGGAGATGATTACAATGAGGCTCTGAAGACCTTTTTTTAATGATAAACATGAATGCGAAAACCCTAGACATCCAAAAACCTAACCCTAGGAGATGAAGCACCAAAAGTCATGTGGGCCCCATTGGGGTAAGTTAGTACATTAACTTCCTCGGGTCATAAATTTTGCATATGATCTGCATTTTAGGCACATGATAGCTCGTTGGAAACGTCTTTTCGAGAACTGTGCATTATTTTTTCAAACTTTGACCCCATCTATAGTTTGATTATGGAAAGCTAAGAAAACATTGTTTAGAGCCCCAAAATGGACCTAGAAGTACATAAAGATGTACCGACATGAAAACTTCCAAAATAAGCCAGTTGGAATAGGTTGGTGGCCACCAATATCCACCTGGATGTTGTGTAGGGCTTCAAGATAGCCTCGTAAGTGCAAAACCCACAATTACAAAGAAATGTCCCCATTTCAGAGAAACACGTTGAACTGAAAACTGTCAAGATGAGCCATTTGGAATTTGGAACTGGTGGCTGGACACCAATATCCACTTGGATCAATCCTCCCCTCTTAGGAAGAAATTGTGTCCATTGTGTTGAGTACCCAGGGAAGAGGGGAAAGCGTTTTCTGAATCTGAATCTTGGTGATTTGTATGCCTTGTTGGAGAAGTTGCATTGCTTGGTCTGTGGAAGGCTGTCACAAACCTGTTGTTGGCAGGGTTGAATATGTTCCACCAACTTGTTATCTTTGGGCTTGACAGGGCATTGTGTAGGCACCATTGTAGGTGAAGAAACAATATCTTCTTTCTCTTATGCAATCTTTTTCTGTTGGATAAAATGTGTTGAGGCTGCAGTGGTTATAGTGGCCTTCTATGCATCCTTTGAATAGATTGTGAAGAGAATGGATTTTGTAGTATGAGAAATTACCTTGCGCCACAGTTTTGGTGGAACAATAGTCAGAACTACCTCTTGTTTCCTGTAGAGATGACCCCCTAGAGTAATAATGACACTATGGGGTCGAGACTCATAAACAACACGACGTTTCCACATATATGGTTCGCCCAAAAAAACATCACAGACATCAAGAGGGGAAACATCACACACTACTTCATCCTTGAAGGGATGGATTCCATAGGACATGCGACACTGTTGGCTGACACATAGATCTCATCCTTGGTGAAGCCACCCGATGTTGTATGGATACGAGTGTGGTGTTATTGACAACCCTAAGAGAGGGGAAGGTCTCAGAAGGGGGTCTAAGAGGGGGAATTTATCATGTGTATTAATCCCAACCCACCTTTCTAAAATTATTATTGGGTATAAACCTTCTATTTTTCTGTCTGCATGCTCCCAAATCCAATCATTAAACACATGTACGAGGGTTGGTGTGAAAAGTCGCATCCCATATTTATGAGAGCATGGGGATTGAGTAAAATCAACATTGGGGAATGTGAGAGTCAACATGCATAGGCAAAGGAGAAATTTGAATGGGTAGGGGAAGTAATTTTTACAAGCATTTTTTGAAATAGCAAGGGAGTGCAGAGTGCTAGAGCTGGAAGGAACCCATAGTGGGCATGTGTGGTAGTTTTTTTGGAGCTACATATGCATGAATAAGAAAGCTATTAGGCCCATAGAGGGAGATTTTGTGAGATAAATTACCCTACAACAATTATCTTGTTGTTGTGAGGTTTTTCTTGCAGTTGACATCCATGGAGTCCCCAACAAGAGAGATTCCTATCCAACATATGATGGAGTCTTGGAGGGAAGTGGGAAGGCCCGAGGGACTGTGTGTAGTGAAGGGAGATCCCATTCCTTGGGTTGTGCAGGTTGAGGGGAATAGAGTTGGAGGATTGGGATAGCTGTAGGAGAAACAATCAGTCTGTTTTGGTTACAATTGGGTTATGAGTGGACAGTGGAGAGACATCCTTTCTTGTGGATTCATAGCCCCAACTCGTAGGTGATTTTCTACTGATATTTGGAGTAGCAAATCTACAGTTGGGTGGAATGTTCATCCCCTATAGTCGGTTGCACATCTGGTTTAAAAGATAAGTGTTTAGTTATGTTTCTGTATTTTTATTTATGGGATTTATTTGTTGTGCATAATATTTGAGTTTTAAGCATTTATATGCTACCATGCCAATTTTATTTTAGTTGCATTCATGGTTTAAAAATCTTTAGCTGCATGGTCATTTTTAGCATGCATCGATTTGATTTAATTTTTATCATAAAATTTTAAATGTTTAGGTTTAGTAGTGGGGAGTGTTACAAGGCCACTCTAAATTGATATGGAATTGGTAATCTTGATGATTATTTCTTTCTACTATGTGTTAATATCTCTAGTGTGATCTTCCACCTTACAAATTATTTGGATATCTCTCCTCATATCTTCTCCCTAAAAGTGGAGATTAACAAGACAATCAAGAAGAACATATATCTCTAATATATTGAGACTATTTGGATATTGTCCTCCTAACCACTCAACTCCATGCTAACCTTATACATAGAGAATTTTTTGCAAATTATATATTGCATTATTATTTTGTATCATTATGATTAAAAAAACATTTTTAATAATGTGCCTAACTATAATGGAATTGAAAATCTCATCCCTATAACATCTTTGATGGCATTGTGATTAGATATAAGTTTTTAATAATATACCTAATTATAATGAAATTGAAAATCTCATCCCTATAACATCTTTGATGGCACCATACTAGAAACCCCCAAGTGATATATTTAGTTACAAAATTACAAATACATCAATCTGCTATGGGAGCTTTAATAGCACCATACCATAAACCCTCAAGTGATATATTTAGTTACAAAATTACAAACACATCAATGTGCTATGGGAATTCATGGAGTGGTTCCTTAGGAGAAGCTACCCAAATAAATTCCTGTTTAAGTGATTGCAAACCAACATAAATCTTGAAGAAGTACAACAATACATATGATAGTCATCATCCATCAACCAATAAAATAAAATAAAACTAAGCTAGAATAGGTACGTGCTAAATACAAGTTTAGTTTTCACTTGTTATTTTATGCACCTCGATACTTAATACATATTGGGGTTAATATTAATATATGCTAATTGTAATATAACGCAAGGAGGCTTTAAAAGTAACTTTAAATCTATTTTTTTTTTATATGAAATTTCAATTTTGGTTTTCACTTGTTATTTTTACGAACCTAGATACTTAAATACTTAATACATCTTGGGTTAATATTAATATATGTTAATTTTAGTTTGTAGGGGTGTGGTTTGTTCAAACTTTGTCTTATCTGGAGACCATATTTACGGGCGATGTAATTCTCCTTAGAGATTATAAGATAGTTAGAAAGATTCAACCCAGTATCACGTGAGCCAAATACCACTGTCATTACCAATTTCCTTAAATATAAAAAAATATATGTTGATTTTAAACCTCAATATTTAATACATCTTGAAGTTAATATTAATATATATTAATTTTAAAATAAATCAAGGAGGCTTTAAAAGTAACTTTAAATCTATTTGTTTTTCTATATGAAATTTCAATTGTAAATTACTTTGTAACCCATAACCCATCCGGACGAGTAATTGCCAAAGTGAGTTTCAACGTTTGATCTTTACTAAAAGACACATTTTCTAATGTCAATCTCCAATAGATATAATGTTAAAATTATTCCACATATGAAAAAATTGCTAAGATCATCTCACATTTCATTTTTCTCCATGATCTCTAATTGATTGATTCATTTCATAATGTAATTGTGTTAGATCATTAGGTGAAATAACTATTAATAAAATCTACTTGCCATAGCATAGAGAGGTTTCCGTTGTGTTTATTAGTTATATTTGTAGATAACTCACTATCCCATGCTATAGAAATGCATTCCTCGTCATCACTTCTTCTCCATAACGGGAAATCGTCATCACTTCTTCTCCATAACGGGAATTCAATGTATTATACATATACTGTTAATCACTAAAAGGAAGAAACCATGAGAACAAACAAGTTAAATAAATATATATTTTTTCAAATAAATCAAGAATGGAGAATGAATCATCAACATGTTTCTTAGTTTGAATAATCAAATTAGATACCATATATAAGTATGTAACAATGTTGTTACACACAAAATATTTTAAATAGAATAAAAAAAACAAGTAATGCCATGTTTTAGAAAGATAAAAGGTGAATGCATAATAATGACATTTTAAGGGAGAAACTTTCTTTACAACATATGTTATACATAATTTTTGATGATTTGTAAAATTATATATCTTTGGTATGTAGGAGGAAGAGTGCACAATTACAAATAATGAGTCTAGTCATCCAATAATGACAACAATAATATAGCAATAGCAAATGTAATGACCCAAGAGATAGGCGCTTAACATGTCTTTTCTTTTCAAAAAATGTTTCACTAAGATTAGATGCAGATGGTTTTCTATGAAGAGCTCATCCTTCAAAGTTTCATCTTGTAATCCATATTGGATCATTATATAATTTTTCATCTATATCAGTATTTTCTAGGTGGAATATGAAATATTCTACACACGAACACCTTTCCAACAGTGCACAAATTGCCTCAATCAGAGTTGGCATGTGAAAGTTATGCCTCCTGCAAGTTGACCTACCGTGTTGACTGTTAGCACCATGATTTTCATAGCTAAGGTTAGAGGTTTGTCAACAGTTTGCAAAGTCATGCCTGTTAGCACCAATATTGTTTTTAGCGCCCAACATCATCCAACATATACAAGGGTTGGTTTCAAAAGGAAGATTTATCATTTCTTATTTTCATTTCCATTTGCACCTGCACGCTGCAAAATCACCTAGTACACATAAAAATCATATTTTCATCATAACGTTTAAATGTTGATATGGGTTCTTCTTAAATTTTTTGTGGAGATGAATAGTAATATCATTGACTTGCTAACCAAAAATCAGCTTGACTTAGTTCATCTTTTTGGATAAAAGTGGAAATCATCACCTATAGGGAAGTTTGCAGCGAATCCTGAAATTGCGTTGCAAACGCTGACAGTCTGATAAATCCGAGTTGTAGGAGGGTTGCCACCTATCCGAGGAGGTTCAAATGGGTTCTAAGAGAGTATTTAGATACCAAGGGACACTTGTACCTAAGATTCAACTCCACCAAATCTCTGTGTAATGAGTTGGTTGCAGTTGCATTTAATCTAAAAGACAGTTTCCAAGAATCAAGGAATTAGTTGGATTTTATGTTTGCCACATGTCCCTAAGGAATAGAATCCAATGCATGGAGTAGGATTCGACCTCATAGAGATATTATTGATGTAATTTTATATTAAAAGGAGGGGAGGAATATTGTACTGAGAGGAAGACTTTTTTATTTCTTTGAAGTTAATGCAATTTTTTTATTTATTTATTTATTTTATTTTTTATTTTTTATTTTTTTTTATTTTTTTTCTGAAATTTGAGATTCATAATTGTGTTTATGTTCAATATGTGTTTCTTGTATATCATTTCCATGATTATGTTTTTCTGCTAGCATTGTCTGAGAGTAAGTGGTAGGAATTCATCCAAGTTTGATTCTCCTTTCACACCAATGATGCTTGTTATGTGTAAATGGTTACTTTTACATAATTCATCTTCATTTGATGCTTTGTTTAGTAATTAATCTTTGTGTCCTTTATTCTAAAGTTGCACTGGAGATTTATCCACTGATTGATGCCTGTAGTGTAGTGGGATTTCTTCTCCTTTCCATATCTCATCTCACATCATTTATTTGCTGAGCATAACACCTATTTTTCCTTACATCTGTAGGAAGAAACCAACCAGCTGTTGATTGTAAAAACATTGAAATTCAGGCCTTGACTCCATTGCCCAATGGTACCTTTTCCTTGTTTGTCCTACAAACCATTTAAAAACAAAAACAAGCCTGTCCTATTGTAGAATTTGACCTATGTTCCTTTATTGATCAAACCCTTGAGTTATTACCAGTCATTAGACATATGAGAGAGCCCTCTTTGGTTGTATAGGCTAGAATACAATCTAAAGTTGGTTGAAATAGTTACCTCGGGTTTTTCTTTGATACAAACCAAAGAAATTTATGAGTGTTAACATTTTGGCGTCGTTTTCAGGGAACGCTTTCTATTATTTTCCTCAGGAAGAACAAAATTGTTTTAGTTCTAAGGTTTGAGAGCAGCAAACACTTAGGCACATATTGGTTGTATTTCTTCTCTGGCAACTCCACACATCATAAAATCAGCTTGAAGGTGATTCCACTGGTAGAAGAATCTATAATTTAAAGCTTTCATGGAAACTTCATTGTTCAAAGATCTCCGAGGATAAAGAGTTTCTTGTCTTCAGAATGGAAAGCGTATCTTTCGATCCAGGTACTTCATCAAACATGACAACAAGGTTGGTGGCAGACCTTGTTTCTTTTCAAAATTTTAGAAAATGGATTGATTTGTCTTCTAAGCATCATTGGTATGAAGATTTCCGTTCCTCGTTATTATCTTATTTGGATTCATGTCACATGATTGTGAAGAGAACAAGTTAGAATGTTTACAGAAGCTCCTTATGGAAATTGAGATAGAACAAGAAGCACAAAGGGTATCCCAAGATTCATCTTATAAACACGCTTCTTTTGAAGAATTTTTTGACCAACAACAAGAAGAGAATGAAATGAAAACACATGAAACACTACTTGTTGATTCACATAAAAGTAGACCCCATTGGAGCCAGCACCACGGTACGAGTGAATGTCATGTCATCCACCATTACTCAAATGTGTGGGGCTAGCCACATATGTATTTTCAAGAATATTCAAGAATTTCCAAACCTTATCACTACTTTAGGGTTGAGAAAGTCAAAACCCTAATCGTGGATGACTATCGTGCTATGTTAAATACTAGGCTACTAGGAGGACAAAGGGTTCCATTATGTAAATTCTAACCTTGTACAATATATATTGCAAGCATATATTCAAAAAAAGAACATAAAAGATACAATGGCAAATACAAAAATTACACAAAGATTTTTCCCCTAGAAACCAAACCGGGAAAACCAACATATTCTATATTCATTCATTGTGTTACAATGTTTACAATACAAAATACATATAAGATCCACCGGCATCCAAAACCCTAACCCAATGACCTAGATTAGTCCAAAACCCTAATTCCTTAACCGGAAATAGAAAACCATCGGCAAAGAAACCATGTGTCGAAAAACCACCTAAATATAATGCGGTCTCGATGCAGAAAAAAATTCTCCAAAGAATATAACACATACCCAACATTCTCCCACTTGTTGTTTTCTTTGTGTACAGGGGATTACAAGGTTACATAGTCAACAATAGAGGGAAACAATGCCCATGGATCCTCTACACCAAGAAAACTTTTCAGTGCTCACAAATTTACTTAATGAGTCTGCAACATTCTTAAAAGTGTCCACCTTCATCAATGATACTTTCTTTTCTTCACTCATGTCTCTCACAAAGTGATATTTAACATCAATGTGCTTTGTCTTTGAATGATAAGTAGGGTTCTTTGCCAGAAAAATTGCACTTTGACTGTCACACTCTATCCTTACAGCTTGTTGTACCAACCCAATACCTGAACACAATGTTTGTAACCATACTGCTTCCTTACTTGCATGAGTGGCTGCTATGTATTCAACTTCTGTAGTTGAAAGTGCCACTACAACTTGTATTTTTCTTATCCAACTTATTTCTCCTCCAAACAGGTTAAACACATACCCGCTTGTAGATCTCCTACGATCCAAATCTCCATCCCAGTTTACATCCACAAAGACATGTATATCCACAACTCTGTCCAATCCCAATCTTCCTTCGTAGCACAATCCATAGCTAGCAGTCCATGCAAATACCTGAAAACACTTTTTACTATTGTCCAATGCTCCTTCCCTGGTTTAGACATATACCTACTCAAAACTCCCACTGCATGTGCAATGTCCGGTCTAGTATAGACCATTGCATACATCAAAATGCCAACTGCACTCGCATATGGAACATGAGACATGTCCTCCTCTTCTTCATGTGTCTTGGGACACTGAGTCACATATAAGTTTACACCAACATGAATAGGAACCTTGACCAATTTACATTCCTGCATATTAAACTTTTGCAATATTGTCTCGACATATTTTCTCTGATTTAACTAGAGTTTCCTCCTTTTCTGATCTCTTTTAATTTCCATGTCCAAAATGAAATTTGAAGCACCGAGATCCTTCATGTCAAATTTAGAGGACCAATGAGTTTTCACATCCTAGATAATCTCCTTGTTGTTTCCTATAAGCAACATGCCATCCACATATAATACCAAATAAATCAAATGATCACTAATTAATTTAAAATACACACAATGATCTACATTACTTCTTGTGAAGCCAAGTCCCAACATATAAGTATCAAATTTTTGAAATTTGATACCACATTCTTGGTGATCGTTTTAAACCATATAGGGATTTTTTCATCTTGCATACCAACTCCTTCTTTCCCTTCATAGCATAACCTTTTGGTTGCTTCATATAGATTTATTCTTCCAGATCCCCATGTAGGAATGTTGTCTTCACATCCATTTGTTCTATTTCAAAGTCAAATGCAACAACAATAGATAATAGAAATCTTATGGAGGTTAACTTGGCAACAAGAGAAAAAATATCACCAAAATCAATTCCCTCAACCTGGGAATAACCCTTTGCTACAAACCAAGCTTTTTATTTCTCCACTTTTCCTTCTGCATTCAACTTCTTTTTAAATACCCATTTGTTGCCAATGGGCTTTCTTCTAGTTGGAAACTCCACTAGATCCCAGGCCTCATTCTTATCCAAAGATTCCATTTCTTCATCCATGGCCCTTTTCCATAGATTTCCATCCTTTGAATACACTGCCTCCCTGACAGTCCTAGGATCATCATCAGTAATAGACAAAGGAAAATTTGAACAGAAATCAGATGGACTATACCTTTCTGGTAGCCTTCTTTCTCGATCTGATCTCCTCAATACTAAAGTATGAGGATCTTCTTCTTCTGATTCATGTTCTTCTGTAGAGTCTGATTCATCATCCTTTAAATCAAACTCTATCTTCTTTGGTTATTCCTTGGTTGGGATTCTTGTTTAACACCATCCTTCATTTCTCTAAATACCACATATTGGCTATACACTACCTTCTTAGTTTTTGGGTTCCAAAGTTTATAACCTTTGAGACCACATTTATATCCAATAAAGATACACTTTTCAGCCTTCTTATCCAGCTTACTCCTGTTTTCCTTTGGAACATGAACATATGCATCACAACCAAAAACCTTGAGATGTGTGAGATAAGGTTCCTTACCAGTCCATACCTCTTGTGGAGTCTTGTCATCCAATGTTGATGAGGGTGATCTATTGACTAGGTAACATGCAATTGCCACTGCCTCTGCCCATAATTGTTTCCCTAACCCGACACCACTGAGCATGCACCTTTCTTTATCCATCAACGTCCTATTCATCCTTTCTGCAAATCCATTCTGCTGAGGTGTATATGGATTAGTCTTCTGCCTTGCTATACCACACTTCTTACAGAATTCTTCAAATTCATTTCCCCAGAACTCTCTGCCATTATCTATCCTCAACACCTTAATTCTTTTCTCTGTTTGATTCTCAACAAGAGCCTTAAACTATTTAAACCTGTCAAAGACTTCATATTTCTTCCTGAGGAAATATATCCAAGTCTTCCTTGAGAAGTCATTTATAAATGAGACATAATACATAGATTTTGCCAATGATGGGACTGACATAGGTCCAAAAACATCATTGTGAACTAGCTGTAAAATTCCTTCTGCCCTCGTTGCACCATAGAGGAATCTTACCCGATTCTGCTTCTCATATAGACAATGTTCACAGAAATCAAAATCCAGAGAGTAGTTAGACATATCTTCAACCATAGCTTTACCATGTAGTAGTCGAAGACCCTTCTCTCCGATATGCCTTAGTCTTTGATGCCACAACATAACCTTTTCTCCAGAGACTGTATGAGTTCTTTATTCTTCAACTCCAATATCAGGAACAATGGAACTATTACACCCATCACTAATAGTGATTCCTTGCAGCTTATACAGATTTCCAAACCGAACTCCCCTCAGCAACACCATTTCTCCTCGAACCATCGTGCAGGTTTCATTTTCAAATATTGTTTTTACCCCTGCATCGTCCATTTTCCTTACAAAAATCAAATTTCTGGCCAAACCTGGGATGTGCAGAACACAAGGTAGTGTTCTAATCCTTCCATCTATTAGCCTCAACTTGACCCTTCCTCTTCCTATGATTTGGTTGTCGAATCATTACCTCCATCATACCTTTCATATTCGCAGAACCACTCCCTCTGGGGAGTCATATGAAAGGATGCATCCGAGTCAACCAACCATGATCCATGATCTGCATTTGTGATTGAAGAGGCCAAGTAAACATCCCCTCCTTCTTCCTTGGAGGTATTTTCTTCTGTAGAAGAAGATTCTTCAGATCCCTTCTTTTTCTCAACTTTGGATCTGCACTGATTCTTGTAGTGCCCTTCTTTTCCACATCTCCAACATACCCTTACAAACTTTCCGGGAGATTTACATCTACCCTTAGACTTAGATCTCCCGCTTGAGAAATTAGATCTATTTATTTCCTCAGAACACCCTCTTGCAAATAATGCATCTGTGCTATGTCCTTCCATATTCTTCCATCTCATCTCCTCCAAAAACAAGGATGATACCACTTCTTCAAACTTCAAGGAAATTGTAATACTACCTATGGCCACAACAAGACTATCCCATGATTCTGTTAAAGAACACAACAAACTGATACATTTATTGTCATCTGAAATTTTAATCTCAATAAATACTAACTGACTTACCTCAGTATTGAAGGTGTTTAAATGCTCTACCACCGAGTCTCCATCTCTCATCCTCAGGTTATACAACTTCTTTCTCAGGAATAGTTTATTTACTAGGGACTTAGAATCATACAACTTCCCCAAATTTTCCCATAAATCCTTGGTTGTAGCTTCCTCTTACACATTCAATAATACTGAATTGGAGAGATACAGTCAGATTGTGCTCTTTTCCTTCCGATCCAACTTTTTCTAGTCATCTGTAGAAGTTCCTGTAGGTGCAATACCTGGATCTACCACGATCCACTGATCTCTGTCCACCAACAGATCTTTCATCTTGAGCTTCCATAGCTCAAAAATTTTCCCATTAAACTTCTCGATCTCCATCTTCGAATTGCTTTCCATTTCTTTTCACCTGAAAAACAATACCGTGGATATCCCACTATAACAAGGCTTATCACAGTCCCGAGCCAAATCCTTGACCACAAAGGTGTCCCTCTGAAGCCAATAAAGCTCTGATACCAAATGTAAATTCTAACCTTGTACAATATCTACTGCAAACAGATATTCAAAAAAAGAGCAAAAAATATACAATGGAAAATACAAACATTACATAGAGATTTTTCCCCTGGAAACCCAAACCGGGAAAACCAACATATTCTATTTTCATTCATTGTGTTACAATGTTTACAATACATAATACATATTGGAGCCAGCGACATCCAAAACCCTAACCCAATGACCTAGGTTAGTCCAAAACCCTAATTCCTTAACCGAAAATAGAAAACCATCGGCAAAGAAACCATGTGCCAAAAAACCACCTAAATATAATGCAGTCCCAATGCAGAAAAAAAAAAATTCGGGGGCGTTGCCCCCGAACCCCTGGGTAGGGGGCTCTACCCCCTTGCGCGCCCGGTGCATATGCTCAGATACTACAACTCGTGGAAAGAATATAACACATCATTTATCATTATTCTTGTTCGATAGTTGAGAAAAGTAGATAAGAGTGGTATTTTGAGAGCATAAAAAAGGAAGGAAATATTATGTAGAATCCATACAGGCCAAAATGTCAAAGGAAACTTCGCAATGAGTGCCTCTATCTTTGTATTTGCATTTCCATAATTGAAGAAAAGAGAGCGGAGCATAGGCCTCACCTTCTAGTTGGGTTTTCTCTTGTATTGGGTTTCCTAGGATATATCTTGTGTTCATTTGTGTGTGTATGGTATGTTATTTTGCTCATTTATTTCATTTTCATAATTCAGTTATTTCATAAATTCAAGCAAAGCTAGTAATTAACTAATATGGGATATAAGGAAAAACACTGTAAATATCTAAGATTTCAAAATAGTTTAAGATCTGTTGTGATGAACTATTCTAGTCAAATATCCTCAACAATTTACATATCATCTTATGTCAGTAATTAAAAATGATGATGAATTCAATAGTCTCCCTTGGCACATTCTTCCACTTGGTAGGTTCATCCACTTTTCTTTCTCCTACAAAGATAGTCTTGTTTCTCCACATAATAATAGTCCTTGTTTGAAAAATTGTCCTTAAATGGTACCAAAATTTATACCTATATATTTTCCTCTATTCCTTTATCTAACCAATTTTGAATCACCACAAATCAATCTTCCAATAAAAATTTACAATAATTTTAAGTTGATACACCTTCTAAGCCTTGATTTGGGGTCTCCTTTGTTAGCTCACTTTGAATTTGTGACGATTTATTAAATTATTAGTATCTATCACTAAAATTTTCATAGTGTGTACTTTGATATGTCCTCTTTGGGCTGCCATTAATCCAATGCAATTTAGACCTTCCAATGAAAATTTATGGTGGAATTTCTAGAACATTCTATTTTCCCCTATTTTAGGGGAGCAAACTTGTACGAACTTTGATGTCACCAATGTTTCCCTCAAAAGTGTAAATTTGGATTTGAAAAAAACTATTAATATTATTCCTAATTCCACTAGTGTCACTTTATTTGGATATTTCAATCTTCTTATATTATTTTTTTACTAGAACCAACAACTTAATCCTAGTTTGGGGAATATACAAAATCCCTAAATCACATAGCTTGTAACTCCAAAAATATAGTGAACCATACTCTAAAATTTTTACCCAATGTACTTATATATGTCCTATCTCCACCTTGAAATTTTTTCTCACTAAAAATAACCCCTGAAAAAGTTAGAGTGAAAATGTTAAGATGACTTGTTTGAAGAAGCTAAAACCTAGGATAGTTTTCTTTGATATGAAATGTTAGGGATCAAATACCTATTGTGGCCACAACAAGTCCCCCTTTTATTTTGGCTCTCACAAGCCAAAATATACAAGGACCCTACCAATTTTACATTCATATACCTAACCTACCTACAATCCAACCTCACTTATTCTTTCCTAATCTTCCTAGACATAAATGTGAGCATTTAGAAAGAACTAATATTTAAGAAACCCATTGCAAACCATATATTATTGAATCTGGTGTTGATACCCCTACCCTAATCCAACATTGAGAACTTTTAGAAACTTTCTGATGGAAAGCTATCCATGATTGAATGATTTTTTGGTACCGTGAAAATATTTTAATCAACGATCATATTTCCCATCAAGTATCTAAGATTGAATAGGTGACATCCTATTTTAGAACCAAACCGTCAACCGAAATCTCTTAAACCATCCGTGATATGTACATACTAACCCAATTATGGAAATTATTCAAATCTAATATACCAAATATATGATTGGGTATAAATGATAGTCTTTTTGTTCTTTCAAGATGTTTATTCTTGGTGATTCAAAGTTTGGAATTTACCATGATTTAATTTGTTTCCTAGTCTTCTCTATCTGAAAAATTCTTCCTATTTTTCCGACATGCCATAGTGTCGATTTCTTCGAGAGCCAGATGAATATGGGTTAGATTTATTTCAAATCAATTTTCACTAGCTAAAATGGTTTTGATCCTAACAATCACTGAAATCCTCTACTTAATATGTGATCTTCCCAATAATCCACAATAGAGAAAGAGGGGGATTTTTTGTTCATAAATATTTATATCTAGAATTTGATCAGAAAGGGATATGTTGGATTACTGAGAGGGGGGGTGAATCAGTAATAACGTAATTATAATCCTTTTTCTTCAAATGTTATATCAATGTAGAATTATTATCCAATAATGAGCAGTAATAAATAAACAATCACACACATGCACAGTACACC
>ML788822.1:128064-149082 GCA_009831015.1 Picea engelmannii
CAATTTAGTTATTCTGGTATGTGAGCTAATAACTATTTTCGTCTTTTCAGGTCCTGAAATATCAATGAGGTAAGCAAAAAAGAAGGATGAAGTTAATTTCCACCCGCAGGACTTGATGAATGATGACCATGTCTCAGGTTATATGAGACACACATGTTACAAGAATTATGAGTAGATACACCAAATTCATGCAAGAGATTGAAGGAAAAAGAATTGTAAGTTTTAAACCTATGAAGTAAATCAATGCATATAGATTCTTAAGAAAAATAAAAATTAATCAATGGATCATACACATAGTACACATAGATTTACACTGGAAACCCTTAATCGAGAGAAAACCATCCTTCCTTGGTGTTTCACCTCTCAAATATTCATTGTATTAATTTCACCATTCGCAATACAATATATACAATATTTTAGGTATTATGTAGCGACCAAAACCCTAATCCATCAATCTGAGATTAATTTAGAAAACCATTAAAAATAGTGAAAATTGCTAGAATAGCAAAAACCACCCAAAAATGTTTTTTGGGGAGCTACACTAAACCAGTTAATGTTGGGCTGGTTCCCAGAGATGAATGCTTTATGTAAATAGGGGGGGGGGGATCCTAGCCCCCCCTCAAGCAACATCCGATGCAAATTCCCACAAAGAGATAGTGGGTGGGATCGTTAGATGCAGTTGTCAAATATGACACACCACCCCACACATATGAAAAGAATATAAAACCTACCCAACATTATCCCACTTTTTGTTTTCATTTCACAAATTGGGTCACATGATTACATAGTCACCAATCTAGGGAAAAAAATCCCATTGTTTCTCTATACCAAGAGAACTTCTTGGTGCTCACAGATTTTATCAATGAATCTGTAACATTATTAAAAGTGTCAACCTTCTACAAAAACACCTTCTTTCTATTGTCCCTTGACCAAGTTTTGGAGAACCTTGGTTGTGTTTTACCATTTTTGGGACTTCGACAGGCTGGTCGAAGACGAAGTGCCAGGCGAAGCGGAGATCGCGATATCTTGCCCCCTTTTGTGGGATTTTTGAGTTTAGGGTTTATGTAACGGGTATGGGATTTTGGCCCATGGGTTTACCCATGATTAGCCCCTTTTTAAAAGTATAAACAAGTAGCTTGGCGATGTAAGTAAGCGGTGCTGAGTCAGTTGTAAGCCAATGAGCTAAGTGAAAATAGTTGTAAATGATTTGTGCATACTATGTGTTGAGAACTTGCAGAGCTAAGTGCAAGTGATTGTAAGAAGGCTATGTGATGTGCTAAGCTCGGGGAAGGAGGATCTGGCAAGGTGCGCACAGATATCCTTTCCTATGCAGAGTTGGTTTTGTGGCTCTGTGCATTGAAAGAATATAATAAAGAGAAGAAGAGTTGGTGGAAGTAGCCCCACACTGGGGGTGAACCACCTATATCCTGTGTTGTGATTGCTTTATGTTATTGATGTGATTTATGCTTAGTGTTGAATATTTATGTATATTAGATGCATCTGATATAGTATCTTAGTGCTTAATAACTTGGATGAATGCTAGATCTGTTGATGCCATGTGCTAAATGGTTAGATATGCTTAGATCTTGTTGAATACTGTGTTGTTCTGTAAGTAGGGTTTTACTTGCGATGTGAATAAAGGGTTAAAGACTAATGAATGTTAACTGCTAAGTGCTCTGTTAAGTATTATGATCGCAGATTTGAGTCCCAGCTAGGTTGTAGACACTTGAGTCCTACAACCCCCCTGCCTCTACTTCAGGTGAGACTTCATCTTTTTCGCAGGTGTTGCCAAAAGGGCCAATAGTTAGGGTTTTGTTGGTGCCTTGTTGAAGCGTTGAACCCTTGGCCTACCCCTGTGCCAACAAATGGTTCTGTTGTAGATCATGCCCTGGTGCAATGCATAAAAGAAACTTATGGCGATGTAGAGAAAGGGAAATAGGGCTACAAGGTAGCCTCCATACAGAATGGCACAATGCGCTTAGCTTTCCAGTTGATTGCTGGTAATATTTTCAGGAAGAACCGACCAATGCAGGTCATGGGGTTCATCATCAACCTCACAGGAAAATGCTTCGAAGGGATGCAAATGAACTAGGTGAGCTACCTCGTCAACCAGTTGGAGAAAGATTGTCGCGAAGCACAGGACCAGGGCTATGAGTTTCATTTTAGCTGGTTGTTGATTCTCATTGCCTTCATTTCTTGGGAGATGTCGGAAGGAGCGACCTTTCCTAAAATTGAGTCGTTTGAACCACTGTCCGCGAAGTTCACTATGCTCTGGTATTCGAGCGAGATGGAAAAAAAATGGCAATCCAATGCAGTGTTCTACACATATTATTTACAGCTGAAGAGGGAAATTGAATTTTTCCCTCGCATGACGTCGAATACCCTACATAGGTTTAGGCCACTTGTGAAGTTCCACTCATATAGGCATTTCATCTACATAACTAGACGTGGGGATGAGCATGAGAAAGAGCTCCAATCCTATTACAAACTTAAAGAGGAGGACATGGAATAAATAACCAAGGAATGGCCTGTAGAGTTCCTTGTACCGGTTGAACAGACATAACTCTCTGACCTCGACCTCATCGAAAATCCTGTAGTCACCCGAGAAGAATATGATGCACCCAACAACAATAGGAAGAAAAAGAAGGAAGAGGTACAAGGATTGAACAACTCACCAACGGAAACTACATCAGATTCACTTGAAGGAGAAGGAGATGATGAAGTAGACAAAGAAGAGGACGAAGGAGAAGGGGAAGAAAACAAATAAGAACATGGCGAAGTGACACCACCTAAGGATCCCATCACGGAGGCTAAGATATCCAAGAAAATAAAGGGTTCCCCGAAGAGACCTTCATGGCGAAAGAATTAAAAATCTAATAAATCTCCATTTCAGACTATGGTCATGGTAGATGATATTGACCTCATCATCGTCGATGTATCAGATACCTTAGAGGACATTTTGCTGTGAAGCGAAGCCAAACATGAGACAATGTTTGAAAGGATTGAGGTAGATCTCAAAGGGGTACAACATGCTCTTTATTCGATCCACGTAGTGTCTACTGCACCATTGTCAGCATGGGTCATAGAGGTAGGAGATGAGCCTACCCAGCTATGTAGATTAGCATATTCAAGAGGGGCTCTTCTTCGTCGGGTCCGAGAGGAAAATGAGCAGGCCAAAAAGGAATTAAAGCAAGCAAAAGAAGAATCCCTAGAGCAATGTCGGGTTGTGTAGCAAGAGAAAGATGATCTCCAGGCTAAGTTTGCAGAGGATAAAGTGCAAATCCAGAAGGAAAAAGGAAGTTGCTCGCAGAGCAGATTGGAGTTAAAGAAGTAGTCACCAGATCACTTCACTCTGTGTCGGGCCTTGCACAGATAGAATAAGACACAATGGAGAGTCAAGTGGAGAAGCTCAATGAAAATATTCAGAATCTTCAAGCAAGAGTGGCCAAACTGGAACTACAAGCCATTCCAAGCACTCCGTAGGAAGTGCGAGACTAGAGAGAAGAAATTGTTAGGAGCGTAGTAGAAAGAATCAAGGCATTGGCCTTAAAATGAAAGCAATTAAGAAGTTGAAGTGCGAAGACCTATGAACACCTTGCAGAGGACCCAAAACTAACGACATTAGAGTCACATCTCCAGGAGGCAAAGAAACAAGTAGTGACAATACAAGCACAATTGGAGCCGCTTTCAGCAATCTAGAGGATGAAAAGGTCCCAGGAACAATGCATCATTCAACAACATATCCATGCCATCCAGAGTAAAGTCATGGAAGTGACACAAAGGATACAACCAATGTAGGATGAAGCCTTCACACTTTTTGAGGATATTGAGTGACAAGGTGCATAGCTAGAATAAGTAGTCACCACTGTGGAACAATGATTAGAAGGACCGGTGACCAAGAAAGTCATTCAGGAATTGTCCAAGCATGAGGCTCTAGTGAAGCAACAGGTCGAAGTAGATCAAGCCAAGCTCGAGGGCTTCAAAGTAGAGTTTCCTAGATCAGAGTGACTCGGGAAGAGTCACAAGTGAGTGTTGGGGGACTGCTGGCCCTCGATCAAGTTTTGGAGAACCTTGGTCGTGTTTGACCATTTTTGGGACTTCGATAGGCTGGTCGAAGACGAAGTTCCAGGTGAAGCGGAGATCACGGGATATCACTCCCTTTTGTTGGATTTTTGAGTTTAGGGTTTATGTTATGGGTATGGGATGTCATCCCATGGGTTTACCCATGATTAGGCCCCTTTTTTAAAGTATAAATAAGTAGCTTGGGGATGTAATTAAGCGATGTTGAGTCAGTTGTAAGCCATTGAGCTAAGTGCAAATAGTTGTAAATGCTTTGTACATATTGTGTGTTGCAAACTTGCAGAGATAAGTGCAAGTGATTGTAAGAAGGCTCTGTGTTGTTCTAAGCTCTGGGAAGGAGGAACTAGCAAGGTGTGCGAAGATCTCATGTCCTATGCGGAGTTGGTTTTGTGGCTATTAGNGGGGGGGGGTGAATCAGTAATAGAGCAATTTAATCCTTTTTAACCATATAATACAATTGCTATATCAATGAAGAATTATCATCCAATAACTGCAGAGTAAATAAGCAATGAATAAATGAACAAATATACACATACATAGTACACCAGTGTTTTACGTGGAAAACCAAATCAGGATAAAACCACAAAATGCTTTTTCTTATATGTATTGAAGAATTACATTCATTGGAAGCACCAACTTCCTTTGTTTTCCAACTGCAACTAGAAGGAGACTCCAAACCCCTAGTTTCTTAGGCTACAACCTGAGGGAAGCTCCAACTCCCCAATTCTCTGGATACAACTAGAAGGAGGCTACAACCCCCTATGTTCTCTGACTACAACCGGAAGGTGGCTACAACCACCTGTCCTTTCCCTGTCCTACCACCCTGAAGTAGAAGTAGAATGATGGAACCACTGTCAACCTGTCACTATGAGATATACTGCTGTAAACCTGTACCAATAAATCTGAACCATGCATCAACCATGCATCAACCTGTACCTCAACCTGTAATAAACATGTACCATAAACAAGTGCATCAACCATGCACCAACCTGTACCAAATAACTTGTAATCAACCTGTACCATAAAAAAGTGCATCCAACCATGTACCGAGTATGTACCAATCATGTGTCAAATAATCATCAATTATGACTCATAAATATGTACCAACATCATCAACTATACACCTCATGTATGTGCGAACTCATCAACTACTTGTCTCAACAATGTACTCAACATGTGCCTCAACCAAAAGCCCTCATCAATTTAATCATCCAAATCTGATTTGTAGCTCTGTAATAGACTTGGTGTATATGATCACATTCCTGCAAACCTTCCTTAACTTTAACAACAAGAGACTAACATTTTCATCAAACGTTTCTTTAGTCTCACATGCCTAGTTTTGGATTAGTCAAAAACCCTAACTTGAAGTAATCATAACTTTGTACCTGTAATGTATAAATTTATGAAACTGATACAAATTGTTACTAAGTGTGTTTTATGCAATTCCTCCAAGTTTCACTACTTGGAACCTCTCAGAAAGGAGTAATAGAAAAAATGACATACCTTGCTGAATTATGGCTTATTTTAGAGAGCGACCTTGTAGAGCGTGCCCCACACAGAATATTTGTTTAAATGATCTAAAATTGTTACAAAGAATACTAAATACTGTACCCTAACCAAAACATTTGGTTTCATGAAATTTGGATTTGTTATGAATAAGTTATGACGTTTTTACCCGAAACACATGTTTTTGACTAGTTTCAGGACTAGCCACAAACCCTATTTTCCACGGTGTGTAACTCCAAAAATACAACGACCCACAAGCTGAATTGTTTACCACAGATACTTGGATATGTTTTCTCAATGAAATAGAAATTTCACGGTCTGATTCATTATAGAAACAAAGTTATAGCGAAAATGGTGAGATGACCTATAAATAACATACCTTAGAAAGCACCATGAAAAGAATTTATCCTTCCTTGCATTTTGGCCTTCTTTTCTTCACCTTGCCTCAGAATTTCAGCTTAGATATCCTTGGTTACTTCAGAAACCTATAGATATTCAATATTCTCAAGTGTGATTAAAATGAGAGAGCCTTGCCTCTTATTTATACTCTCCAAGTAGTTTCCTTAAAAACATCTTCTAGGTCACTTGGCCCCACTTTCCTTATTTTAGGCTTAACCTACTTCTAATTTCTCCATTAAATTTATTATTAAAAGAATTTATTTTGTATTCACTTTGATTTATAACACACTCATTACTTGACTTTATTATTTACCTTTTAAAATCTCTTAAACCACTTTGATTACTTTGACCTTTTGGGGCTTCTAGATGACATATGAGTGTCCTCCAACTTCGTAAGGCCATAACTCTCAAACCATGAGGAGTTATGTGACATTCCACATACCACCATAAATGGAATGATATGTACTATCCATATAGAATATTATTATTGGAAAATATATCATAACTCATACCGTTATCCATCAAACAAACTTGGGTCCATTACAGAAACCTGGGGTGTCCAACTTCTCATGGCCATAACTCTCTAACCGTGAGGAGTTATGTGACGTTACACATACCATCGAAAATGGAATGAAAATAACTATCCATCTAGGATAGTTTACCTAAAAAATTCATTTCCCTTCATCTCATTTTTCCACAATTAATCATGGGTTCTCTTATGCCACAAAGCGTCTTCCCGTGAGGGATTTCACCATAAGGGGACCACTTTGAAGTTCATCCATATTTACTTCTTATCAACCATGACAAGACAATAGTGAGTCATATTTACATCAAAAAAATTTGGGTCCATTACCCAAACCTTTGTGTTGTGGGGATTTATTCAAGGGTTGACATCAATGACAACCAACCTTAATCAACAATCTACCCCTTTGGCATTGATGACAATAATCTAATGCAATACTGAAATCATATCACTCATGCTCCCCCTGGAACCATGCCTCTATCCTCTGTATCTGATAAATTTTCCTCCATCCTCTACTTCTGATAAATTTGCTTCCCCTAGAACCATGCCTCTGTCCTCTGCATCTGATAAATCTCTCCCCCTTTGTCATCAATGTCAAAGGTATATTTCCATCTGAGGCCTCTCCCCTTGACTGAATTGTCCTCTTATGGTTCTTCCTCATGTACATATAAGACATATAAGATAAACATTCAAAAAGCATTCATTTTGGAGTAGAAATAACTCCAAGTCTTTGGCGAAGATATTCAAAGGCTTCCCATGGAAGTGGTTTTGTAAAGATGTATGCCACTTGTTATTTTGTGCCCACATACTCAACTCTGATGTTTTTTTATGCAACCTGTTCGCGTAGAAAGTGATACTTGATTGGAATGTGCTTCGTCTTGGAGCGCATCACTGGGTTTTTTGAGATATTGATGGCACTTGTATTATCACAATATATTGGAATGGGCTCATCATACTCAACCTGTATATCTATCAAAGTTTGTTTCATCCAAAGAACCTGTGTACAACATGTTGCTACTGCAATATACTCTGCCTTGGCTATAGATAGAGATATTGATGAGTGTTTCTTTCTTATCCATGATACCAAACACTCACCTAAGTAGAACGCTGCTCCACTGGTGCTTCGTCGGTCATCAATACAACTTGCCCAATCTGCATCTATGTAGGCAATAAGTGATAGATCTTTTCCTTTTGGATACCATAATCCAAATTCTTTTGTTCCTTTGAGATATCTGAAAATCCTTTTTACTGCTAATACATGTGATTCCTTTGGTGCTTCTTGAAATCTTTCCACCTTTCCAATTGCTAGCATTACATCTAGTCTGGATGCTGTCACATATAGTAGGTTGCCAATCATTGACCTGTATTGCCTCTGATCTGTAGACTTTGAATCATCATCTTTGCTCAACTTACAACTGGTTTGCATGGGAGTGATAATTGGTTCACAACCTTCCATTCCGAACATCTTTAGCATTTCTCCGATATACTTGGTTTGAGAAATAAAAATTCATTGGTTTCTTTGACGTATCTGAAGTCCCAGAAAGAAGGATAGTTCTCCAAGTAACGACATTTCAAATTCATTCTGAATGTCTTTTACAAATTTCTGGCTTAACCTGTCATCATCACTACCAAAAATAATATCATCAACAAAAACTTCAATTAATAAAATATTACCTTGACTTACCTTGATGTAGAGGTTGTTGTCTACACTTCCTTTTATGAACCCTACCTGCTGCAGATACTTATCCAGTCTAGAGTACCATGCTCTAGGAGCTTGTTTTAGACCATACAAGGCCTTCTTTAATTTATATACATAGTCTGTGTTCTCTGACAACTGAAATCCTTCTGGTTGTTCAATGTAGACTTCTTATTCAATTTCCCCATTCAGAAATGATGATTTTACGTCCATCTGATATACTTTAACATTTTTGGAGCATGCATAAGCTAAAAGTAAATGGATTGCTTTCATTCTGGAAAAAGGGGCAAATGTCTCTTCAAAGTCGATTCCTTCAATCTGTACATATCCTTTACATACCAATCTAGCTTTGTTCCTTGTAACCTGTCCATCTTCATTCAATTTATTCCTGAAAACCCATTTTGTGTCGATCACATTCTTATTCTTTGGTCTTGGAACCAATTCCCAAGTGTCATTTATCTCTATTTGATCCAATTATTCATCCATGGCCTTATTCCAAAATTCATCCTTGTTGGATTCTTCAAAACAATTTGGTTCAATTGTAGATAAGAGTGCTAGGTGTGTTTGTTCTGGTGAACAGATTTTTCTTCTAGTCTCAACTCCTGCATCTTTGTTTCCAGTAATTTGATCTGAAGGATGATTCTTCTGTACTCATTTGTGTTAGGGTCCTAACCCGCACATAGGTATAACAATATATTCGGATTTAATAAAGGTCAATATTAATAAGGCCTTTCAATAAAATAGAATAAGGCGGATGTAAGAAGACCTAATAGAAGCTTCCGCTTCTAGAAGGATCTTCCTCTAGATGCTTCTTTTTAGTATAAATAGGAGTCAAGGGTATGAGAACCCTAGCTTGGGAACTATTGTAATAGAGCTCTACTCAACTGGAGGTTTCCCCCTCTAAGAGGGTCATGAACATTGCTTTTAGATTCGAAGTGCTATTTCTGTTGTTATTCTTATATCATTTCAGTGTTATTGTGGTGAATGTTCGAGTTATATTGTTGTTATTCTGCCATTACTAGCATTTTATTTCTGTTCTACATACATTTTATATCTGGTATATTAAAAGTGGTATCAGGGCACTTTCCTCGGCAGAAAGTGTGGGCTAATTTTATTTTTTTCAGGGTAGAGATGCATTATGGCGTCTTTAAGCCACATAGATCTGTCGTTACATGCATAAACCCACGGTTGAGGGATTCATACATGCAGGAAATACAAGTGGTACTTAAGTGCACATATGTTGGCCACCCTTGTAACCCATGTTGGTACCCCTTCGAGTGGTAGTGCATCAGACAACACCTATGTATGGATCGGCCTAGATTACATGAAGCCCTCTTTATATAAACATATCGGCCGCCTGACTTCTATAGTGTCACCAAGAACAACACTCGGGAAGATACTCTCTAGTACCTGGGTAGTTGGGTAGTATGGCTAAGGGTATGGTCTATCCTCTTTAGTTAGTACCCTGAGATATTGGGCCGAGTACTATTATTGGACCCTGCACATATATCAGAGAGCTATAGCACAGGGAAAACCCTTGTCTGTAGAACCCTTGAATACCTAACCCTTGGGGATAGAAACATAAACAAATTAAAACAGAGAAGATCTATTGCCACACAACTATGTTCGGGTTGCCAAGTAAATACACATTTCTTTCTGGTTAAGCATTTGGGAATTTCCTCTCTGCAGTATTCTTCAAACCAAAGTATAACTCCATATATATATATATATATATATATATATATATATATATATATATATATATATATATATATATATATATATATATAACTCNATTATTTTAGACCTATTCCATTGGATTCATCTCTTCACCCTTCTCACATTCATCCATATCAATTTTTCGGCAATTTTTTTTTTACCCCGCCCGCTCCTTTTCAGTTCCCCCATCCTCATGGCCCATACTTGTAGCTAAGACTTGGAAGCTCGCTTCAACACCTTGCAATCTGGTCTCGTTGAGACCCAACAAGAAGTGAAACAACTCAGTGTCAATGTTGTCGCGATCAATACAACCATGCATTCCTCAATGGTCAAAATCAAACAAGACCTCACCACCCAGCTTGAATTAGTCTTTTCGGCACTTTGTACCAAACTACATATCCCTATAGATAACCCTTCGTCTTCCTCACCCCCACATACTAAAGGTGACCATTCCTCTCATTCCCATACCTTACAGAACCATCACTTTCAACGTGACCTACGCCTTCCATGGGTTGATGTGACCAAATTTGTTGGCTCGGACCCCACTGGTTGGGTAACCCAAATGGAACATTATTTCTATTTATACAACATTTCGGATGACTTGGCAAACTCCGGTATGGTGTTCTCCATCTAGATCAAGAATGTTGGCAATGGTGGCAATGGAGAAAAAATTCTCATCAAGGGTATATTGCTTGGACACAATTTGTGGCAGAGCTTTATGAACGCTTTGACACTGACACCAACCATTTAGCTCATTTGACAAAGATGAAAAAATTAGGAACAATGGAATAATTTATAGCTTCCTTTGAGAACCTAGATTTTAGAACGGAGGGCATGTCTGATGCCTTTTTCTAAGAGTGTTTTACCAGCGGCCTCAAGGATGAAATTCGGTCCCATGTCCTCATGGATCGGCCTGAGAGTTTGGTGGAGGCTACCAAAAGAGATAAAGAAGCACAACATGTTGTATCTTCTCAAAACCACAAACCCTCCTTCATCCCTTGCCCTAAACCAGTAAATCCCACTACTCCCTCTGCTCCACTAAAGATCCAAAAATTGACTCGGGTTGAAATGGATGAACGCCAACTCAAAGGCCTTTGTTATAACTGTGATGAAAAATATTTCTCGAGCCACAAGTGTAAAGAACAAAATATTTTTATGGCCATCTCCGAAGAGATTTCAAAAGAAGATTAAGAAACTCCCTCTATGTCTGAATCACCTAAATCCACTGACATAACCCCTCCCTCAGACCCTCTTGAAGTAGAACCAATCATTTCTCTCAATTCTCTCACTAGCTTCTCCGCTCCCCAAACCCTCAAGGTAATTAGTTACATCAAGCATCAGAAGGTCATCATTCTGGTTGATAGTGGCAGGACCCATAATTTTATTCATCGATGCATTGCCCAAGAAACTCATTGCTACATCCATGCTATCAATAATTTCCAAATCATGATTGCCAATGGTGGTTCCATGAAATGTGGAGGGCATTGTTAAAATGTGCATCTCCAAATGGGTGACTACCACCTGAAATCCCATATGTTTTCTATCGACATGGGAGGTTGTGACATTGTGCTGGCTGTAGACTGGCTAAGGACTTTGGGTCCCATTCTCATGGATTTTAAATACTTAACCATGCAATTCGACCAGGAGGTCCACCAATATAAGTTCCAAGGAATCACCGCCAGTTCACCTGAGATCATTAGTTCCCATTGCATGGAAAAGTTGCTAAAAAAGGATCATTCTGGTGTTATCGCCCAACTCCATGCCATACAAGCAACATAGACACCCTCGGTACTACAAGACCTCCATGCCATCCTTTCTAAACATCAATTGGTATTTTCCACTCCCCAAGGCCTCCCTCTTTCCTGTGGTGTTCATAATCATTCCATTCCCCTTGTACCAGGAAGCCTTCCTCCCAATATCTGTCAGTATCGTCACCCCTTTTCCCAAAAAAATGAAATTGAGAAAATGGTCCAGGAACTCCTTACTGCAGGCTTTGTCCACCCTAGTACGAGCCCCTATTCGTCTCATGTGGTCATGGTCCTGAAGAAAGAAGGTTATTGGAGAATGTGTCCTGACTTCCGTGCCCTCAACAAACTTACCATCAAAGACAAATTCCCCATTCCTGTCATTGATGACCTCCTGGATGAATTGAGTGGTGCCCAATTCTTCACTAAACTAGATCTTTGTTTAGGCTACCACCAAATACGTATGCAAGAGGCAGATATTCCCAAGACTGCCATTAGAACTCATGAGGGCTACTATGAGTTTTTGGTCATGCCCTTTGGCTTGTGTAATGCCCCCTCCACCTTCCAAAGCCTCATGAATCATGTCTTCCATCCTTTTCTCCACCATTTTGTCTTAGTTTTCTTTGATGATATTCCCATCTATAGAAAAACCTAGACATACCATCTTTCTCATGTGGATCGAGTTCTCCATCTACTCTCTCAGCACCAACTTTTCTTGAAACAATCTAAATGTGCTTTTGGCACCTCAGAAGTAGAATACTTGGGTCATCTGGTTGGCAAAGATGGCATCAGGGTGGATCCTAAAAAGATTGAAGCTATGCAATACTGGCCTCACCCAAAGACTCTTAAGAGCTTGTGTGGATTTATAGGCTTAACAGGGTATTATCACAAGTTTGTTAAGAATTATGGGAAGATTGCAGAACCTCTCACTGCTCTCCTAAAAAATAACTCTTTCACTTGGACTCCAACCATTGCTCAAACTTTTCAAACCTTGAAGATGGCCATGTGCACCACTCCAGTCCTCTCCCTTCTTGATTTCACAAAGACTTGTGTGTTGGAATGTGATGCCTCAGGGAAAGGAATTGGTGCTGTCCTTATGCAAGAGGGTTAATCTTTGGCCTTTACCAGCAAGCAACTATCTGAAAGAAATCTGGGAAAATCCATCTATGAAAAGGAAATGTTGGCTATTTTGCATGTCGTGGATCTGTGGCGTCCTTATCTAATGGGGAAACGGTTCCAAATTAAGACAGACCATCAAAGCCTCAAGTATTTTCTGGAACAACGCATTTCATCCCTAGAACAACAAAAATGGGTGACTAAACTCTTTGGATATGATTATGAAATCATTTATAAGAAAGGAAAAGACAATGTGGTTGCGGATGAACTTTCTCGAAAATATGAAGATGAAGGATCCCTTTTTTCTCTTTCATTCATTGTACCAGATTCGCTCCAAGCCATTTGCCAGGAATGGTTACAAGATCCCAAAAGTTTGCAGTTGTTCCAGCAATTCCAGTCCAATGCTCCAGCTTCCCCAGGTTACTCTTGGCTCCATGAGGAACTTCAATACAAAGGTCGTTTGTATTTAAGTAAACAATCAAATTTTAAATTCACGATACTTTTTGAGCTTCATGCTACACCCACATCAGGGCACTCTAGGTTCACCAAAACCTATGATAGGGTCAAACACTCCTTTTTTCTGGGATGGTATGAAATATGACATTCGTAATTTTGTAGCTGAATGTGACATGTGCCAATGCAACAAGAGAGAAACAGTCAAATTTCCAGGCACACTACAACCGCTCCCAATTCCACCTGTTATTTGGAAGGATATCTCTATGGATTTTATTACCAGCTTACCCAAATTGGGAAATAAATCTGTCATCATGGTATTTGTTGATCGTCTTTCCAAGTATGCTCATTTATGTGCCCTTTAACACCCATTTACAACATCCATGGTGGCTCAAATATTCATGGATCAGGTCTTCAAGCTTCATGGCATGTCACACTCTATTGTTTCTGATCATGACCCAACTTTCACAAGCAATTTTTGGCAAGAACTGTTCAAGATACAAGGCACAGAATTGCATCTCAGCACAACTTATCATCCCCAGACTGATGGCCAAACGAAAGTTGTCAACAAGTGTTTAGAAACATATTTGAGGTGTTTTTCCTTGGAAAATCAAAATCAGTGGGCTCAATGGTTACCCCTAGCTGAATGGTGGTACAACACTTCATACCATACAACTACACGCATGACTCCTTTTGAAGCGGTATATGGACAGAAGCCACCTTCAGTTATTTCATACTTATCGGGTGCCTCAAAGGTCCAGGTGGTTGACCTAACACTTACAGCTCGAGAGGCTATTCTCCGTACCCTCAAAGAGAATTTGGTCATGGCACAAAATCACATGAAGCAACAAGAAGATCAAGGTCCCTCTGAACGTCAATTTGCAGAAGGGGATCATGTGTTTCTTAGACTGCAACCTTACAAGCAAACTTCCCTCAAGGCCGAGCATTGTCAGAAGCTAGCGCCCAAATTTTATGGTCCTTATACCATGCTCAAGCATGTGGGACAAGTCACCTATCAGTTAGCTTTTCCCAGCCATTCGAAGCTACATCCATGTTTCATGCTTAAAGAAGGTGATTGGAGCTAAGTGCCAAATTCAAAACAACCTTCCAGAGTTAGCTGAAGAAGGATCCATTTGGCTACAACCAGAAGCAGTTTTGGACCAGTATGAGCATCGCCTACATCAGAGAACCATCAAGGAAGTTCTAGTCCAGTGGAAAGATACAAATCCAACAGACACCACTTGGGAACCAACTACCATTCTGCAACAATTTCCTCATCTCAAGCCTTGAGGACAAGGTTGTTTTTAAGGGGGTGGACATGTTACGGTTCTAACCCACACATAGGTAGAACAATATATTAGGATGTAATAAAGGTCAAAATTAATAAGGCCTTTCAATAAAATAGAATAAGGCGAATGTAAGAAGACCTAATAGAAGCTTCTGCTTCTAGAAGGATCTTCCTCTAGATGCTTCTTTTTAGTATAAATAGGAGTCGAGGGTATGAGAACCCTAGCTTGGATACTATTGTAATAGAGATCTACTCAACTGGAGGTTGCCCCCTCGAAGAGGCCCGTGAACATTATTTTCAGTTTCAAAGTGTTATTTCTGTTGTTATTCTTATATCATTTCAGTGTTATTGTGGTGAATGTTCTGGTTATATTGCTGTTATTCTGCCATTACTAGCATTTTATTTATGTTCTGCATACATTTTATATCTGGTATATTACAGTTTGATAGGTGTATTTGGAGATACTTTTTGAGCTTTATCTTCTTGTTCTGTCAGATTCTCTTCATCTTCATCTTCCTCTTCTACTTCTTTTTCATCTTCTTCTTCGAGAGGTTGTTCCATTGCTTTTTTTTTTTTCTTTGATTCTGGTCTGCCTGTTTTATCAATTGTTACGTTGATGCTTTCCACAACTTTGTTCAATCTTAGATTGTAACACTTGTATTCTTTACTTGTACTTGAGTAACCAAAAAGTACTCCTTTGTCCACATGAGAGTCAAACTTTCCCATTCTGCCATCTTCTCTTTTGATGTAGCATTTTCTTCCAAAAACTATGAAGTGCTTCACATTTGATGGTCTTCCTTTCCATAGCTCATAGGTAGTTTTGTCAGTGTTGTTTTTGAGAATTACTCTATTTTGAATGTGAACTGTTGTATGCACTGTCTGTTTCCAAAAAATATCTATCAATTTGTAATCCATTAGCATTGTTTGAACCATTTCCTATGTAATTATCATCCATTATGATAATGTTCCTTTGTCTCTGAACCACTCTCTAAACCAATCTAGGAATCCATGTTCTCATCCACTATCATATATCTATCCAAAACTTCTAAGTGTTCTTATGAATCCATCTCTGTCCAATACTCTACTTGCGCAACTGTCCATAATGCTAGCCCATTTATCATTATACTATCAAACTATACTTTTGCTAATTGATTGCTCTGAATGTGTCTTCTCAAACTCTGCAAGCTGCTCGAATGATGGTTCTTTGGTCTGTCATATTTATTGCATAGACTCCCCCTGTCTAATATTCATATTACTCGGGAGTCTCTAAGCCGAATGGATCAGAACAATTCTTGCTCTGATGTGTATTCATCATCATCTTCATTGGTGTAACAACCCTAGTTAAATAGATGCATAGGGATTATTAAGTAAAATTAATTAGATAATTAATTGTCCTAATATGGTTTTAGTTCAACAATGATTAGTATTAATAATATTAATTAAATATTTATTTATTAATTAATTGTTTATAACTTTTGATTGATTAATTAATTAATTAATTGATTACAGATCACATTCAATGACATGGGTAATAAATTAAAGGGGCTTAATAATTTTAATTTATTTAATTAAATACTTTACGTATGCAGGGGGGAAATGAAGCACTAAAGAAGGGGATAAGATAATAAATAAGGGGATAAGATAATAAAGGAGGAGATAAGGAAATTAATGAAGGGGAGGAGAGTTGATGAAGGGGGGATATGACGAGAAGAGTCCTACGAGAAAGGAGATTATTATTTTGGGGGAGAAGCATTTTGGAGGGAGATGATATATTTGTTGTGGCATACATTTTTGTGTTATTTTTTTTTTGGGTGTTGTGGAATATTTTATGGGGGGGGGAAGGAGTTTGGTTGAGGGGATTTTGGTGAACTATTATAGGGGGCACCGGGTTGCTGGGGGTTTTGGGCATGGGGGCCAAGATTCCTTTCGGTATCCTGGAGCTAGGGCGCCAGATAGGCTGCTCCTAGCTGGCTGGGAGGTTAGTTGGTTTGATCAGAGTTTGGTTACTACATCAGGCTGAGAAAGGAAGTAGGGAAAGGACAACCAAATCAGCGGGAATTAGCATCAGAAGGAGGTATTTTATTTATGAATTTTCTCAGTATTTTCATGCTGTGGATAAATTTCAATTTCTGCTGAATATTTATGCTTATATGATGGTGAATGAATTATTTATCTATTCAGAAAGGAATTATATGTTTAATTGTATGAATTATTTTGGATTTAATTAAGTTAGGTTCCTACACATGGAACAAAATGAAACAAAAAAAAAAGAGTTTTAAGGACTTAAACCGTGATAAGGCAGGAGGGGGGCTTCATGCGCACTAGGCAAGTAAGTTAGAAAAATTGGAAAGTATGGTGCAAGCTAGCGTAGCTACCAGGCGAAGGAGTAAATAGTTTTCCTAGGTGAAGAAATCAAGCTTAGATGCTTTATCCCTAACCTAGCCAATCCCCTAAAGAGAGTAATGTCTGTTTACAGACAAGTAAAGAAAAAAACTTACGCCTAACCCTGTTTCTAGTTTAAGTAGCACAAATTTGAAATGTCCTTGAAATCAGCCTGAAAAAATTGGTTGATGTAGGTTAAATCATACACGATGGTTAAGACTTGAGGGAATCAAGGTAGGGGAGCATTGTCGCAGGCACCGCTGCCACCGCCAGCGCCGCCGCCACCATCACCCGAACTAGCTCTCATACTGCACTCGTTAGAGGCCATAAATGAGACTTTAAACGGGCGACAACCAGTAGGGACCGAAGTGGAACCCCCACCATATGGAACGGGTAATCCAGAAGCGTCGAGGGATTCAGGGGGAGGACCTCCACCAGAAGACATCACTCGAGAACTACAAAAGATCAAACTTCCAGAGTTTGCCGGGGGTCACGCTAGTGAACGTGCGGAAGCATGGTTGGAAGGCATGACAAGGTGTTTTTCCTTAAGGGACTATGCATCCAACTCTAAGGCGAAGATAGCAATTTTTCAGTTAAGAGACAACACCTTGAATTGGTGGGGTAACCTGGAAAGACAACTTCATCTTACTCCGGACACGGTATCTTGGGAACTTTTCGAGGAGAGGTTTCGAAGGAAATATCTGCCAGCCTACTATGAGGAAAAACAAGTAGGAGCTTTTCATGCCTTAGTACAGGGAAACAAGACCGTAGAAGAGTATGAGATCAGGTTTATGGAATTGGTCAAATATGTTTCATACATGGATAATGACCAACGACATGCAGAACACTTCGTCTATGGGCTAATCCTAAGATCAGAGCTATGGTACGGATGTGGAAACTGTCTTTAGTAGCAGAAGTAGTGGAAAATGCACGTTATGCAGAGGAACACATGAACTTAAACAAAGGTACAAGATTGACCTTTCTGCATCATCCTCGATTCGTAGGGAAGGCCCCGTAGACATTTCCCAGGGGAGGGGGCTTAAGGCCACCTCCATATGGTAACAGAGTCGCACCAAGGACAGTAACCGCAGGTATTTCAATGGCAACAAGTGCAACATCTCGTTCATCACCAATGACACAGATAGGTCCACGATCATCTCAGGGAACAACTAGTAGGGGCAGGGGTTCCAGGGGAAGGAACTCATTTCAAAGACAGTCACATAACAGTGCGCAAGTTCAATCTCGTGTTACCTCTTGGGGATGTGGAGGACCCCATTACCAGTGTGACTGCCCATAGTTACAATCAGGGTTCATGCATAGAGAAGGAAAGGCCCCGATGGGAAGAGCAAGTAGAAGCCACCAGATTTACGCAGTGGTTAATAATCGCTAGGCCGAACATCAATCCATGGTGGTGGATTCATCAGGTACGCTAAATCATATCAACGTTAAGATTTTATTTGATTCTGGTGCTACAAATAGTTTCATTTCACCATCTACATTAGAAAAGAGTGGGTTGGCAGCCTTCGAGAATGATGACTTTAAATAAGTCGAGATGGCTTCGAGGGAAAAACAAGCGGTAGGACCTAGTGTTGATAATTGTATAGTAGACCTGGGAGTGTGTACTACCAGGTTAAAGGTATACGTCACTGCTCTCGGGGCGTACGACCTAATCATTGGAATGGATTGGTTAGTAGCTCATTGAGCTTTGGTAGATTGTTTCGCAAAAAGGGTGCTTTGTGTCGACGATGAAGGAAGACCAGTAGAGATCCAGGGTGTACGGAGAAAGGTGTCATTATGCTTTATATCAACTATGAAGGTTAAGCAATGCTTGAGGAAATGGTGTCGACTATATGTAGTGGAAGTAGTGAGTGAAAGGAAGGGACCCTCATTATATCAGTACCCGGTATTGTCAGAATTTAAGGATGTTTTTCCGAACGAGTTACCAGGGTTACCTCCTGAGAGGGAGCTTGATTTTACTATTGAGCTAAAACCTGGTGCAGAACCAATTTCCAAGACTCCGTATCAGACGACAGCGCCAAAAATTTGTGAGTTGCAAATGCAGTTGAAATGGTTACTGGACTTAGGGATAATAAGGCCCAGTGTCTCACCTTGGGGTGCACCTGTAATTTTTGTAAAGAAGAAGGATGGTTCCTTACGATTGTGTATAGACTACAGGGACTTGAACCATGCTATAGTGAAAAATAGGTACCCGATGCCACGAATAGATGACCTCTTCGATCAGATGAAAGGAGCAACGGTATTCTCAAAGATCGATTTGCGATCAAGGTACCATCAGTTAAGGATTAAGGAAGGTGATATCCCAAAAACTTCCTTTCGAACTTGGTTTGGACATTACGAGTTTGTCATAATACCTTTTGGATTGACCAATGCGCCAACAATATTCATGAGCCTCATGAACGACTTATTCCGAAAATACTTAGACCATTTTGTACAAGTCTTTCTAGGTGACATCCTCATCTATTCCAAGAACGAAAGAGAACATGAGGAACACTTATGAGTAGTGTTGTCTTGCCTTAGAGAGAAATTTTTTTATGGGAAGTTGTCGAAATGTTCCTTCTTCCAGAAAGAGATCCACTATTTAGGTCATATCATTTTCGGTGAAGGAATCTTTGTGGACCCAGAAAAGGTAAAGGTCATTATGGAGTGGCCAGTGCCGAAAAATGCCCATGAGGTGAGAAGCTTCATGGGGCTAGCAGGTTATTATCAGAGATTTATGGAAGGATTCTCAAAAATAGCGAAACCCATCACCACTTTGCAGTGCAAGGGGGTCAGGTATGAGTGGATAGAAGAACGTGATAGTGCATTCATTGAGCTTAAGAGGTTACTAACTAGTGCGCCAATTCTATGAGTGTCGGATATGGAAAAGGACTTCACAGTCTGCACGGATGCCTTGAAGCAAGGTTTGGGGGTCGTGCTAATGCAGGATGGAGGAGTGATAGCTTATGCATCAAGAAAGTTGAAGAAACATGAAGAGCTATACGCGACTCATGATTTAGAGTTGGCAGCTGTAATGCTAGCTATGAAACTTTGGAGGCACTATCTAGTGGGGCAAACTTTGAGCTCAAAACAGACCATCAAAGTTTAAAACATCTCTTCACTCAAAGGGATCTGAATTCCAGGCAAAGGCGATGGAGTGAATTTATGAGTGAGTACGATTTTGGTATTTCATACATCAAGGGAAAGGAAAATGTGGTCGCAAATGCCTTGAGTAGGAGACCATGTATCTTCTCCTTGGTACCCTTAAAGGTCAATCTGAGGGAACATGTGTTGACACAACTCCAAGGAGACAGTTGGTATTTAAAGGTTACTTCAAACCTCCAGAGCGGGAGGCAGTTAGATCCAAAGTATGAAGGATATAGTCTGGAAGTAGATGGACTATTGAGATATCGAGGAAGGATGTACATCCCTGAAAATGGGGATATTCGAAGCATCATACTGGAGGAAGCCCATAGAGCACTTTATTGTGCGCATCCGGGTGTGAAAAAGATGTACGCAGACATGAGGAAGCTCTTCTTCTGGGTAGGCATGAAGTGTGATGTAGTCCTTCRTTGCCAAGTGCCTAGAGTGTMAACAAGTGAAAGCTRACMAACATCACCYGGTAGGCCTCCTACAACAACATGATGTTCCTATGTCCAAGTGGGAAGTCATCTCTATGGATTTTGTTGTGGGGTTGCCACTCACATCTCATAGACACAATGCCATTCTTGTGATAGTTGATACGTTAACCAAGAGTGCTCATTTTATTCCGGTTAGAGACACTTACGATGTCACTGATGTGGCACGTATGTTTGTAAATGAGGTTATCCATTTGCATGGGATACCTAAGAAGATCATTTCGGATAGGGACTCCAGATTCACTTTTAGGTTTTGGACAAGTTTGCAGTCAGCATTGGGGACTCAGTTGAGCTTAAGCACAACTTATCATCCTGAAATTGATGGGAAAACCAAGAGAGTAAATCAAGTCATGGAAGACATGCTCAGGATGTATGTCATGGATAATCAAACCCAGTGGGAGAAGTACCTACCTTTGGTAGAGTTTTCCTACAATAACAGTTTTCATAGCTCCATCGGAATGCCACCCTACGAAGAT
>ML788822.1:164749-200998 GCA_009831015.1 Picea engelmannii
ATTTGCGATGAAGGATTTGGGTGCTGCAAAGAAAATCCTTGGCATGAGAATAACAAGAGACAGAAAAAATCGCAAATTGACATTGTCTTAGGGTGAGTACACAGAGAAGGTGTTGGAGAGGTTTAGAATGCAGAATGAAAAACTAGTTAGTACACCTTTGGAAGCCATTTCAAATTAACTAAGGAAATGTGTCCCAAGATACATGAGGAGATAGAATACATGTCCAAGGTCACTTATTCATCAACAGTTGGCATCTTGATGTATGCAATGGTTTACAAAAGACCATATATTTCACATGTAGTGGGAGTTGTGAGCAGGTATATGAACAATCCAGGTAAAGAACATTGGGAGGAAGTAAAGTGGATTCTCAGGTATTTGAGAGGTAATGCTACTCATGCATTATGTTTTGGAGGTTCAGAGACTTTTCTACAGGGATATGTTGATTCAGATATGGCAGGTGATAAAGACAACAGGAGGAGCACCACAGGGTATGTTTTGTTATAAAAACAGGACTGTGGAGCAATAAAAATAAAACAAATGCGGAAACAAATCACAGAAGATACACAATATGTTGGAAAACTGAGAGGGGGGGTGAATCAATTGTTACCGTGCTTAAACAATTATGCTTATTTTGAAATCTTTACAATGTACTTGATGAAAATCACGATAATGCAGGGAAATAAGTAATAACACATTCAACATAAGTCACGCATATGAGATACACAGAGACAGATATTTCCTGAGGAAACCCATAGAGGGTAAAAACCTCTTCTTCTTTATATGATAAGTAATCTTTACATTCTTTACATTATCATACATATGAGCACCGACTCAAAATGAGGCTGCAACCTTTGTTTTGCAAGCTGATACTTGCTGAGAACACCAACTCTCTGGTTTCTCTAGCACCAACTAGAAGGAAGCACCAGATCCCTATGTTTCTCTAGCACCAACTAGAAGGAAGCACCAACTCCCCAAGTGTTCTAGCACCAACTGGATGGAAGCACCAACTTCTGATCATACAGGAACCAACCTATTAAACAAAGAACAATAGTTCTCCCTTGCACCACCCTGCCACCTTGGTTTCTCTAGTTGCAATCAAATGGAAGCTACAACTCCCTGTGTTCAAGCACCCACTTGAACCTTTGAGGAAAACAATCCTCCCTAGCACCTCCCTACCACCCTGAAATATAAATTTTTGCTAATGAAACTTATCACAATGATACAATATTTATCAGTGGCTTACAAGACTTATCATTGTTCTGTTACACTGCACTGCTCTGTCTGCATCAGTGTCTTCTGCACCCTCCTTGCGCTTTTTTTGCTTCTGCCTTTTATGCTCTATGCGCCATGTCCATTCAATGCTCCATTCCACTTCTCTATATTTCAGATGCTACACACTCCTCCTTGTACACTTTTGAATCCCTCTCAACAACAACAACCCTCATCTCTTCTCTGTTCTGCATACTTATAGTCTCTGTGCACCTTGTGTATCCTATTCCACCATGCTTCTGCATGCTCTCTCATGTCGAGTACTCTACCTATTCATCATGGAAACTCTTCAGCTTCTCTGGCAGTTAGATCCCTCTTTCAATTGCCTCTACGAACATTATTCATTCCACTGGCATATTCCTAGAGACTCTTCAGTTCCTCTAACAATAAAAAAGAACTCTCTTCAAGTCCTCTGGCATAAACCATCAGTGGTTTCTAGCAGTTACACTGTGAACCTCCAAAGACCGGTTCAGTAACTGTATCACCACTGATTGATTAACTTTCAAGAGAAACAATAGCCCTTCGATCATACTTAAATTCACCTGCACCATTGGATGGAGTTCGTAGGGTATTGCATTTAATTTATATGCCCACTGGATGTGACCGAGAGCTAAACAGAGGTTTAATTTCATGATCTTGCATCTTAGCATTCCTGTGATAGAAGATCTCGACACTACAATTCATGATCTCCGAGACTCCGAGATGGAGCTTAGCACCACTAGCTTCTTCCCCTCATGTGACCACCGGCTGTGCCAAAAGGTGCTTCATATTTCACGAACTTATAAACTTCATCAAGACTGATCAACAGTCGCGATCTTTGATGATCCAATGGTCCAGATCTCATCGTGATTTCACATATCGCGATTCCTGTGATGAAGAGTCTTGATGCTCCAAGTCGCGATCACCGAGACTACGAGGTGGACCTTAACTTTGCTAGCTTCTTCCCTTCACGTGACCACTGACGGTGACCAAAGGCTATACCAAAAGGTGCTTCGTGTTTCGTGAACTTATGAACTTCAAAAATATTGATCAACGGTCGAGATCTCTAATGATCCAATGGTCTAGATCTCATCATGATCTCACATTTCATGATTCCTGTAATGAAGGGTCTTGATGCTCCAAGTTGCGAGCACCGAGACTCCGAGATGGAGCTTAACACCACTAGCTCCTTCCTCCATCTTCTGCAAATGTAATCACTGGCTGTGACCACAGCTTTATTTGAAAATGCATTTCGCACTTTCGCATCTCGGGTATTCTGTGATGAGTCCTCTCGACTCTTCATGTCAGGAACTCCAAAATAGAGATTGGCTTCTCTAGCTTTGCTCTCCATCTCTCAACAATGTGACCACGAGATATGACGACTCACCAATCAAACGAGCACCTCGCTCCTTTGACTTTTCAGTCAATGAAACAATGATCTTTCGCCATGTGTCATCTGGATCCAATGATCCACGATTGTCCTCTATGGACGGCCAAGATTCCTTCATAGTTTTGGAGAGTTGGATGACTCTTGGTCTTATCTGCCTTGCAGCTTCACCATATTTAACGGTTGTTGGTCCCTCGTAATTTCTCCAGATATGATGGCCCAGATCTTATTGCGATCTCGTATATCATGAGTTTGAACCTCTTTCCTTTGGATTTCCCGATCTGCGAAGCTTCGAAATAAATCCTTTGTCATTCACCATGTGCTCTTCTTGAATCAACTGTCAAGATTTTTATCGCGATTTCACATATCATGAGGTTGAATCTCTTTCCTTTGGATTTCCCGATATGCGAAACTCTGAAACAAAACCTTTGTCATTCATTGACTGTTTTCCTCCTTCTGAGCTTACACTGCTGATCTTTCCATCTGATCATGCTAATCTTCGCCATCAATGAAAAACACACATACACTTGCACTCTGCACTATCTCTTCTAAGCTTACGTTGTCCCTATTTTTCCATTGCTGCATACTCTGATCTTGCCATCAATGAAAAGCATACCTTCCTGTAAACATGCCAACAATATCCCCCTTTGGCATTGATGGCAATCCTGAACGACTGCACTAATTTGTTTGGACCTTCAGCTATAGCATCCGGTCTGGACCACTCCTTTTTCTCCCCCTTTGACATCAATGTCAAAGAAAACATGCTCCCCCTGAGCTGTTGCAGTAATTTTAGGAGGTATGAGATATTCAATCAATATAAAACCCCCCCTAACAGGATGGACTTTCTTAGGTGTGAGACGAGATGACACCCAACTTCTATCAGAGATATTCAAAAGGTGTCTTGGCTAGGGGTTTAGTAAAGATGTCTGAAATTTGTTCTGTGGTTGGAATGTAATGGACCTTAACAACCTGATTGGTGACCTGCTCTCTTAGAAAATGGTATTTTATGGGAATATACTTGGTCTTGGAGTGGAGTACAAGATTCTTAGACACACTGATGGCACTAGTGTTATCACAATGAATTGGGATCAGTGTTGCGTATTTTACCTCCAAGTCTGCAAGTGTCTGAATCATCCATAATACCTGAGTGCAACAGGTAGCAACAACAATGTACTCTACCTCTGTAGTCGATAAATAAATGGAACTTTGCTTTTTACTAAGCCATGCTACTAATGAGTCACCCAGGAACAATTCTCCTCCACTGGTGCTTTTTCTCTCATCAACACAGTTTGCCCAATCTACATCTGAATAAGTAGTTAACTAAAAATTCTGATTTCTGGGATACCACAGACCATAAGTCATTGTTTCTTTCAAATACCTAAATATCCTTTTGACAGCTAGCAAATGACTCTGTTTAGGTGCAGACTGATATCTTCCTACAATTCCAATAGCATGCATTATGTCTGGGCGAGATGTTGTGATGTACAGCAAGCTGCCTATCATTGACCTATATGAACTTTGATCAACATTAGGTGAGTCATCATCCTTGCTTAATTTTCATCCAGTAACCATAGGTGTACCCACAGGTTTAGAATCTTCCATTTGAAACCTTTTCAACATTTCTCTTAGATATTTTTCTTCAGAAATGAACATCCTTTCAGACTTCTGAGTAATTTGCAGACCAAGAAAAAATGACAGTTCACCTATCATAGACATTTCAAACTCAGATTCCATGGTAGAACCAAACCATTTTACCAATGAATCCTTATTACATCTAAAGATGATGTCATCTACATAGACCAACACAATGAGCAAATCATCACCCTCTGTTTTGATATATATATTGTTGTCAACTGTTCCTCTCTTGAACCCTTTGTCTTTGAGATACATATCTAGTCTGTGATACCAAGCATGAGGAGCTTGTTTTAAACCATATAAATCTTTCTTCAGCTTGCATACTAAGTCAGGGTTATCAGACAGTTCGAAACCCTTTGGTTGTTCCATATAGACTTCTTCATTTAAATCTCCATTTAGAAAAGCTGACTTGACATCCATTTGATAGACTTTAAACCTTTTATGACAAGCATAGGAAAGAAATATTCTGATAGCTTCTCACCTTGCTACGGGCGCAAATGTTTCATCAAAATCCAGTCCTTCTATTTGAGCATAGCCTTTAAATACCAATCTTTCTTTGTTCCTGACAACTTGTCCCTGCTCATTCAACTTATTCTTAAAGAACCATTTGGAACCAATGATATTTTTACCTTTCGGTCTATGAACCATCTCCCATGTATTGTTTTTCTCAATCTGATCAAGTTCATCATTCATTTCTTTAACCCAAAGGTCATCTTTGCTAGCTTCATTAAAGTTCTTGGGTTCCAACATGGATATGAAAGCTATATGTGATTGTTCGGTATTTTTGATTATCTTTCTCCTGGTTTGTACACCTTTGTCTTTTTCACCAATTATCTGACTTGCAGGATGATTCTTTTGAGTAATTCTGGAGGAGGAATTTGAAGGAGCCTGCTGATTTGAGTCTGTCTGAGTATCTGAGTCTTCATCTCATTTAGAGTCTTCATTTTCTAATTCTTGGACCTGTTCATCTTCAAGTTTAGCTGTGTCCTCTGTAGAAGACTCATTATTGTACACATCTCTTGCTGGGATTCCTTCATCAACTTTTACGTCAATACAGTCAACCATTTTATGCAGCCTCTTATTATAGCATATGTATCCTTTACTATTTGTAGCATATCCTAAGAAGATACCTTCATCAACCTTGTCATCATATTTGCCAAGGTTCTCATCATTATTCTTTATGTAACATTTACTCCCAAAGACTTTGAAGTGTTTGATTGAAGCAGATCTCCCATACCATAGTTCATAAGGTGTCTTGTCACTTTGTGGTCTGAGGTGAGATTTGTTAAGAACATTGATTGTTGTGTGTATTGCTTCTACCCAGTAGGTTTGACCAATGTTCTTCTCATTCATCATTGACCTGGCCATTTCCTACACTGTTCTATTTTGCCTCTCAACTACTCCATTTTGTTGTGGAGTTCTTGGGATTGTGTATTCTCTCTTGATCCCATGCTTATCACATAATTCATTGAAGTCACTTGAAATAAAATTTCCTCCTCAGTCTGATCTTACTGCCCTTAACCTCTTTCCTATTTGAGTCTTAGTTACAGCCTTAAATATTTTAAACTTCTCAAATTCTTCAGCTTTTTCCTTGAGAAAGGCAACCCAAGTAAGTCTGGAGTAATCATCAATAATCAACATGAAGTAGTTTTCTTTCCATGTGCCTTCCTTTCTTGATGGTCCACATAAATCCATATGAACTAGTTGGAGTGGTTTCTCTGTTGAAGTAAAGCTCTTGGACTTAAACTGTGTCCTGTTTAGCTTTCCTAGTTGGCAGGGTTTACACATTGAATCTTGGGGCTTTGATATTCTCAGAAGATCTTTTACTGCCTCGAGATTTTTGAGTTTGATTAAGTGGTCAATGTTTAGATGTCCAAGTTTCCTATTCCATGACCAGATTTCATCATGTTTTCTTAGATGACATTCTTCTCTATTTTCTTTCAGCACATATACATTATTTTCTATCCTTATGCCTTTGGCCACCACTTGTCCTAACTTTACGAACTTTATCTTGTAGTCCTTGGACATGAACACCACTTCCCATCCTCTGTCACACATTTAACTTACACTGAGAAGATTATGTTTCAGCCCATCTACAAGTAGAACATCTTGGGCTTTTCCTTTTCCATTATTTAAACACACCATCCCTTTACCCTTTATTTTACCTGGAGCATCATTTCCAAAGGTTACATTTCTTGATTTTCTTTCACTTAGAGATAGAAAATTACCTTTGTCTCCTGTCATATGTTTGGAGCATCCACTGTCTATATACCAAGGGTTCATTTTTCTTTGAGCTGACAACACTAGTCCACACCTGACACTTTCTTTCTTCTTCCAAACTTTCACATTTTCAACAGGGCAATTCAAATCTGGGTCATAGTTCCTTAATCGACAGTCAACAGATTTATGTCCATAATTATGATAGATGTAGCATTCAATCTCATTGTTCAATAGGTTAAAATTATTGTTGCAGCATTGTCTACTCATTGACTGTTGATTATTTCTTGACCTCCTTAGTTGCATGTCCCTAGACTTAATTTGGCAATTTGCAATCTATGAAGGTTTGTTACTTGGCTGTATCATTCTTTGTTGTGGCCAGTATTTATTCCTTTGAAATCTTAATTGCTCATGTCTAAGTCTTAAGTAACAATTTACAACTTTGTGACCAAAATTAGAACAGTAGAAAGAGTAGCCATAGAAAAGTTCTTTGTACCTGGAAAATGGTTGTCTTCTTTGAGAAAATCAATTTCTTCCATGTTGATGATGTCTTTCAGTAGGGAGCGCATTATTTATTTGTTCTGCAGATTCAGTCTTGGCACATTTTTCTTTACTGTTAGAAAAACAGGACCGCAGAGCAATAAAATAAAACAAATGCAAAAACAAAACACAGAAGATACACAATACAGGAGAGACACAGATTTACGTGGTTCACCCAGTGTGGGCTACATCCACCAGAGAAATTGCTAGGTCCTTTCTTTATTATTATCCAACAAAATGAAGGGATACAACCTACAGAAAAACTCGTTGTAACTTCCTCTTCTTTCTCTCACAGTCTCCTCTCTCAGAATACAATACTCGCCAACATACATATCCACAATACATTTCCCTCATAAAAGAGGGTTGCCTTCTAGGGAAAAAAACCCTAACATAATCTCTATCGTTAGATCTGTGACCTTATAATGAATGGTCCATATTTACAATGAAATTACAATATACTTTTACAAGGCATTTTTTTCTTCGGGGGCTTTGCCCCCATATCCCCCAGTCGGGGGGATAGCCCCCCCAGACCCCACAGAGGGGGTACCCCCCCTCTGCACTCCCCCACGTGGAAGAGTGTACATACTTATGGGGTGTAAATACTTCATGGGGTATAAAAACGGCTGAAAGTAAAAGACCTCTAAATCGGAAAGATAATCAGGCTCCACAACCAACATTTACTCGTCCTAGGCGACTGATTGTCTTCCTTTGTCTCTGCAGGTTTGTTGTTGTCATTGGTTGTAGATTTGATAAACTTGATGGGTTCTTCATTTCTTGGCTTACCACTACTTGATCCCTCTTCATAACCCAAACCAGTTTTTAGATTTGGATTCCTTTGCTGATTCAGAATGGTGGCTAATCCTTCTGAGGCTTTGATACATGACAGATTTTGATTATACAAGGCTTGAAACTTCTCCATCTCTTTCCTAGTTTTTACTACTTCTTGTTCTAAGGCTTCACATCTTGCCTTCTTTTCTGATAACTATCGTTTCAGAATGTCTTTGATTTTCTTTGCCTCTTCTAATGCCACTTTTAGTAGGACAAGGTCTTCATCAGGTTCTTTACTTTCTTTCTCAAACTGTATCAACAATTGTCTTTGCTTTCTGTTCTTAATTCTTAGTCTGTCAATCTCTTCCAGTGCACTGTTCAATTCTCCTTCCATGTCAACCACAACTTCTTCTTCATTAGCATCACTTCCTGTGTTGTTATTATCATAATCCTCTTTCGCCATAAGTATGAAGTCATTTAGTTTATCTTCAATAGAGGAGTCATTGTCTTGATCATCTGAAGGATCATCATCATTGTTTACACAAAGACTTTTCTTCGTAAAGTTATTCTCTTTAAAGAAATTTTTGTTTTTGTACTTCTCCTCATCATCACATGTCTGATCCTTTCCTTTGTGGGGAGATTTATTTGCAAAATGACCTATCCTACCACAGTTGAAACATTTGAAAGGCAGTTTACCTTTGTATTTGCCTGATCCTTTCTTCAGTCTTTTCACAATTTTTTCTTAAATTTCATCGGACTCAGAATCCTCATTCTTGTCTTCTTTAAATGATGCTTCTCTGGAGGTGGGTTTATCTTTAACTATTCTCATTTCATATGCATTCAATGTTCCTAGAATTTGATCAAACTCCAAGGTTTTTAGACCATTAAGTTCTTCTATAGCAGAGACCTTCGGGTTGAACCTATCTGGGAAAGATCTCAAGATTTTATGAACTAAAGAAGGTTCCTCATTTTTTTCACCAAGTGATTTCATTGCATTTACCATTTCTTCTACTCTCATAAAGTATTTTCCAACAGTTTCATCTTCCTTCATCTTCAGCTGTTCAAACTGTATTTTGTAGGTTTGAAGCTTGGCGTCCTTTACCTTCTCATTACCTTCATAACTGCTAATGAGTTTGTCCCACATTTCTTTGGTAGTTCCTAGGTGCATAAATTTTACGAATTCTTCTTATGCAAGCCCACTCAAGATAGCATTCATAGCATTAGCGTTGAAGCTAAATTCTAGCTTGTCATCCTTATTAGCTAGTACAACTGGCTTTACATAACCAATATCTACCACATCCCAGACATCTGCTCCTAAAACCATTATGTAGGTTCTCATTCTCACTTTCTAGAAGGAAACGTTTGTTACATTGAACAAAGGGGCCTTATTGGTTGAATTTCCTTCATGGATTGACATGTTTAAACTCTAAGATCTACCCTTAGATAAAAGGGGCCGGATCTGATACCAATTGTTGGACAATTGAGAGGGGGGGTGAATTAGTTGTTAGCGTGCTTAAACAATTATGCTTATTTTAAACTCTTTACAATGTACTCAATGATAATCAGAATAATGAAGGGAAATAATTAATAGCACATTCAACATCAGTCACACATATGAGATACACAGATACATATATTTCCCGAGGAAACCCATAGAGGGTAAAAACCTCTTCTTCTTTATATGATAAGTAATCTTTACATTCTTTACATTATCATATATATGAGCACCAACTCAAAATGAGGCTACAACCTTTGTTTTGCAAGCTGATACTTGTTGAGAGCACCAACTCTGTGGTTTCTCTAGCACCAACTAGAAGGAAGCACCAACTCCCTGTGTTTCTCTAGCACCAACTAGAAGGAAGCACCAACTCCTGAAGTGTTCTAGCACAAACTGGATGGAAGCACCAACTTCCGATCATACAGGCACAAACCTATGAAACAAAGAACAATAGTTCTCCCTTGCACCACCCTTCCACCCTGGTTTCTCTAGTTGCAATCAGATGGAAGCTACAACTCCCTGTGTTCAAGAACCCACTTGAACCTCTGAGGACAACAATCCTCCCTAGCACCTCCCTGCCACCCTGAAATATAAATTTTTGCTAATGAAACTTATCACAATGATACAATATTTATCAGTGGCTTACCAGACTTATCATTGTTCTGCTACACTGCACTACTCTGTCTGCATCAGTGTCTTCTGCACCGTCCTTGCGCTTTCTATGCTTCTGCCTTTTATGCTCTATGTGCCATGTCCATTCAATGCTCCATTCCACTTCTTTGTATTTCAGATGCTGCACACTCCTCCTTTTACACTCCTGAATCCATCTCAACAACAAGAACCCTCATCTCTTCTCTATTCTGCATACTTATAGTCTCTGTGCACCTTGTGCATCTTATTCTGCCATGCTTCTGCATGCTCTCTCATGTCGAGTACTCTACCTGTTCATCATGGCAACTCTTTAGCTTCTCTGGCAGTTAGATCCATCTGTCAATTGCCTCTATGAATGGTCTTCATTCCACTAGAAGATTCCTAGATACTCTTTAGCTCCTCTGGAAATCACACAGAAGTCTCTTCAAGTCCTCTGGCAGAAACCATCAGTGGTTTCTAGCAGCTACACTGTGAACCTGCAAAGACCGCTTCAGCAACTGTATCACCACTGATCAATTAACTTTCATGAGAAACTATAGCCCTTCGATCATACTTAAATTACCCTACACCATTGGATGGAGTTCATAGGGTCTTACATTTAATTCATATTCCCACTGGTTGTGACCGAGCGCTAAACAGAGTTTTAATTTCGTGATCTCGCATCTCGACATTCCTGTGATAGAAGATCTCGACACTCCAAGTCACGATCACCGAGACTCTGAGATGGAGCTTAGAACCGCTAGCTTCTTCCCCTTACGTGACCACCGGCTGTGACCACAGGCTGTGCAAAAAGGCGCTTCATATTTCACAAACTTATAAACTTCATCGAGCCTGATCAACGGTCGAGATCTCCGATGATCCAACGGTCTAGATCTCATTGCGATTTCGCATATCATGATTCTTGTGATGAAGAGTCCTGATTCTCCAAGTCGTGATCACTGAGACTCCGAGGTGGACCTTAACTCTTCTATCTTCTTCCCTTCACGTGACCATCGGCGGTGACCACAGGCTGCGCCAAAAGGCACTTCGTGTTTTGTGAACTTATGAGCTTCAATGAGCCTGATCAATGGTCGATATCTCTAATGATCCGATGGTCTAGTTCTGATCGCGATATTGCATATCACGATTCCTATAATGAAGGGTCTTGATGCTCCAAGTCACGAGCGTTGAGACTCCGAGATGGAGCTTAACACCGCTAGCTCCTTCCTCCATCTTACACAGATGTAATCACTAGCTGTGACCACAGCCTTATTTGAAAACGTATTTCTCACTTTCACATCTCGGGTATTCTGTGATGAGTCCTCTCGACTCTTCAAGTCACGAACTCCGAAATAGAGCTTGGCTTCTCTAGCTCTACTCTCCAGCTCTCGATGATGTGACCACGAGATATGACCACTCACCAATCAAACAAGCACCTCGCTCCTTTGACTTTCTAGTCAGTGAAACAATGATATTTCACCATGTGTCCTCTAGATCCAATGGTCCACGACTGTCCTCGATGGACGGCCAAGATTCCTTCATGGTTTTGGAGATTTGGATGACTCTTGGTCTTATCCACCTTGCAGCTTCACCATATCTAACGACTATTGGTCCTTTGTAATTTCTCTAGATCTGACGGCCCAGATATTATCGCGATCACACATATCGCAGTTTGAACCTCTTTCCTTTGGATCTCCCGATCTGCGAAGCTCCGAAACAAAGCCTTTGTCGTTCACCATGTGTCCTTCTTGAATCAACTGTCAAGATTGTTATCGCGATTTCTCATATCGCGAGGTTGAACCTCTTTCCTTTGGATTTCCCGATCTGCGAAACTCCGAAACAAAACCTTTATCATTCAATGACTGTTTTCCTCCTTCTGAGCTTACACTTTTGATCTTGCCATCTGATCATGCTGATCTTCGCCATCAATGACAAACACACATACACTTGCACTATGCACTATCTCTTCTGAGCTTACGTTGTCCATGTTTTTCCATTGCTGCATACTCTGATCTTTCCATCAATGACAAGAATACCTTCCTGTAAACATGCCAACACAATACAATAGAGACACAAATTTACATGGTTCACCCAGTGTGGGCTACGTCAACCAGAGAAATTGCCAGGTCCTTCCTTTATTATTATCCAACATATGAAGGGATGCAACCTACAACAAACTCGTTGTAACTTCCTCTTCTTTCTCTCACAGTATCCTATCTCAAAATACAATATTTGCCATCAACCATCACCACAATACATTTCCCTCATAAAAGAGGGTTGCCTTCTAGGGCAAAAAACCCTAACATAATCTCTATCGTTAGATTTGCGACCTTATAATGAACGGTATAGATTTACAATGAAATTACAATATACATTTACAAGGCAATTTTTCCTTCGGGGGCTTCGCCCCCGAACCCCCAGTGGGGGACACTTCCCATGAACCCCCGCTTGTCCCCAACCAAGACAGGATATCCCCCCTGGACCCTGTAGAGGGGGTACCCCCCCTCTGCACTCCCCTGCGTGGAAGAGTGTACATACTTCTGGGGTGTAAATACTTCATGGGGTATAAACATGGTTGAAAGTAAAAGACCTCTAAATCAGGAAGATAACCAGGCTCCACAACCAACATGTTTTTACTATAGGTGGAACAACAATAAGTTGGATTTCGAAAATGCAAAAGGTTGTTGCACTTTCAACAATAGAGGTAGAGTATGTTGCTGCTACAGAGGCTAGTAAAGAGATGATTTGGTTACAAAGGTTTATGGAGGAATTGGGAAAGAAGTAGGAGAATAACAGGTTGTACTGTGATAGTGAGAGTGCAATTCATCTTGCAAAGAGATCAACCTTCCATTCGAATACTAAGCATATACAATTGAGGTACCACTTCATATGATCCGCCTTGGAAGATGGACATTTGAAGTTGGAAAAGATACACACTAGCCAAAATCCTGTAGAAATGTTAACAAAGGAAGTAACTAGAGAGAAACCGAGTTCCTGCTCAGTTTCAGTTGGTCTTCAAGAATGAATATGAAGATCAGAAATTTTCCAGGTCCAAGAAGGTTTGAAGTCTAGCATATACAACAGCGGTGGAGTTGTTGAGATTAGTCTCCAAGTGGGAGATTGTTGGTTGTGGAGCCTGATTATCTTACTGATTCAGAGGTCCTTTCTTTCAGCCGTGTTTATACCCCATGAAGAATTTACACCCCATAAGTATGTACACTCCTCCACGTGGGGCAGTGCAAGGGGGGTTACCACCCCTCTGGGGTCCGGGAGCAAGTGGGCCCCTGAAGGAAAAATTGCCTTGTAAATGTATATTGTAATTTCATTTTAAATCTGGACTGTTCATTATAAGGTCGCAGATATAATGGTAGAAATTATGTTAGGGTTTTTTTCCCTAGAAGACAACCCTCTGTTATGAGAGAAATGTATTGCGGCTATGCATTATGGTGAGTATTGTATTCTGAGAGAGGAGACTGTGAGAGAAATAAGAGGAAGATACAACGGGTTTTGTTGTAGGTTGTATCCCTTCATTTGATGGATAATATTAAAGGAAGGACCTGGAAATTTCTCTAGTCGACGTAGCCCACATTGGGTGAACCACGTAAATTTGTGTCTCTATTGTATTGTGTATCTTCTATGTTTTGTTTCTACATTTGTTTTAGTTTATTGCTCCACGGTCCTGCTTTTATAACAACTAGGATCAATCCCCTAGGAAGCATCCAAGTGATGTCCACATTAGAACCCCTTAGCTCCATAGGACCTACACCATCCATACCATTTTCTACAGGTCCCTTGATCTGGGGGATGCCAACTGTGTCATATTTTCCATATGTAAATATACCTAATGTCCCTATACCAATTCCATCCACTTCGATGTCCACTTATAGATATTTTTCTGGTGGGGGGGAGATATTTGGTTTTGGTATGGGAGGTGGAAGTCCTTCTACCTCTTCCAATCCTATGAGTGGCTCGACAAAGATCTTGAATTCATTGCATCAAGAATGAATATAATTCCATTCACATTTTTTATCATATACATGAGTGGAAACGAAGATGTAGGATGCTTAAGAATCAAATTATAGACAAAATCCTTATGGAGTGGTTCACCAAGTCTCTCCTACCACCCATTGCTAGATATGTGGCTATGACCGGGGTGGCCACCGAGGAGCAAGCCATTTTGCATGCCCAACACTTGGACTTGATCTATTCACAATCATGTACACTTTATGATATCATCCCAAATTCTCTGTAGTCGTTGATTGATCCAAAGAAACCAAACCCAGGATCCAATGTCCATGGTGTGGTTGGTTCTGTTGTACATGCCTATGTAAACTAGTTAGTTTATCAAATGGGTCAAATGTCCATTAAGACACAGCCATCCAATTTTGGTACTGGTGCTCAAACTGTTGCAATCCCTCCTTAAACATTCGAGGTGAATTTGGTGTAGTCCACACAATCGAAGAATCTTCAAAAACCTAGAGGCAAGAAGAAAATGAACCAAAAGAATAATTCCAATTCTAAGAAAGGGACTTCTCCTTCCTAGAACACCCATGAAGGAGGCACTAAGGAGAAAAATAAGAGTCGTTTTCTCTGCACAATTTGTGGGGAAGACCACCCTACTCATCAGTGTCATCGGAAGGATGAGGTCCATATATTTTTGGCATAATAGTGATCCCCCCACTAGCATACTATCTTAACCCATCCTTTCCCCCCTCAACCTCAAAAAATGGTTGCCACAAATTCCGCCCCTCCGAAAGGGGGCATGGAAGGTACCTCTCACTGTGAGGGGTATTCCTCAAATGTTTCCATTTTTGTGTGTGACCAAATGGTTAATTTGAAGAATAGGGAAAAAAACTATGACATTTTCGAGCCTTCCCATGCTATAGCCAACACAACATCTTCTTCCAAACCCGGTTTCTCTCTTCATATAGAGAAACCATTTTTTGACGCACCTCTTCTCCCCCTAAAGGGTGTTATTTGATGTATGATGAATAATCCCAACACACGGGCTCCCCACAACTAAAATATTGTGGAAGACTTGGCCTAAGCACCATGTGCCATGTCTACACTTGAAGTTCTCCAAATCTTCCCAATGTAGTGTAAATCCTTGTTGTCATCCATAGATGGGGTTGATCCCTCAGAGTCAAGTTTGATGACCTTTGATTCTTCTTAGGTTACTCATAGTCTCTCCCATCAGGTTTCTTTCCATATCATTTTGTGATCGTTGGGAAAACACATCTACTAGAAAATTGTGGATGAAGGAGCCTTGACTTGCATCATTTCTATTTCTTATTGGAAGGCCCTTGGCTCTCTGAAGCTTAATACGTCTAAAACACTATAAAAACATGTTCAATGGACACATGTTCCAAACCCATGGAATAATCACCACCTTACCCATCTATTTAGGTGGTAAGACTATTTTTGTTGATGTGGATGGTGTCAATGCACCTCTTGAGTACAATCTATTACTTGGGCATACTTGGTTCTATGATATGACTACAGTTATATTTTAGGTATTCAGGGTCCTACACTTCCATCATCAAGGGAAAATAGTGACGATAGATCAACTTTCATTCTATACCCCATACCTTGGATCCAATATGGGGTCTAATGTACCCTTTGTTAGTGATACCGCATAGTATTATATGAATGTCAATGTGGGGATGTTCAAATATCCTTCAATGATGGGATTTTTTGTCATTCCCTTATTGTCTCCCACTACAAACTGTACTCCTATCAACATGATTTCCTCGTCTACCAGTGGATCGCTTGGGTCAGTTGATCCTTGGGCGGTACCTCATCCCGAGGATGTTGAATCATATGGAGCTTTCTTGCCGCCCATCACGGTTGAGATTGTTGATTTGTAAATCCAATTAGCATCCAATGATGTTGGTACAAAACACCATCCTCATATGGAGTGTGATCAACCTACTCCTCCCTAATGGGTTGTTGACTCTTTGCATTCACATGATTTCCTAGATACTGAGTTTCCTTCAGAAGAGGCCATCTTGGAAGTCATGGCTTCCATAGAAAATCCAAAGGATGAGGTGATGGATCAATCATATTTTCTGATTCAAAATAAACAAGAGTTAGCATGATGAGTCTTGATCCAACAATGGGGTAATTTTCTAGGGAATCTAGTATCCCTCCTAGTCTTGACCCTTTTCATCCTTCGTTATATTTTTTAGAATTTGCCACTAAATTCTCTACTTCCCTCTCCTTTGAAGATTCATTTTTCATAATTTCTTCATGTCTTTATGGACCCCACCAAGGATATTACATAGCTCATTTATGTAGGAGCATCGCCATCAATAGTTAAAGAGGCCAGGTGGAGGACAACTCAACACCCAATGCATAGATTTGAAATTGTTTTTAAAATTCCGAGGAGAGCATGCCATTCTGTTTTGAAAGGATTGTAATTTAAATATTTTAAATATTTTGAGGCATGAGCCATCACATAAGGCCGTTGATGTTGTAATCATTTTAATTATCAGATAAGGTTGTAAATATATTGAGTATCGACTCATATCTTAATGCAATTTCCATTCAATGTGATAGTCCTTAGTAGATGAATGTATTAACTATGTTAGGATATCACTAAGGTAGTCTAGAGGGAAGGCTAGAGAATCCTCTCCATGTATAAATATATGTATTGTATGCCCAAATGAGGTTGTTGAATGTTATTGTTATTTCTATTGATAAGTATTTGAGAGAGATGTTGAAGCTTATGGTGAATTGCAGAGAGTTGCATGAACTCATGTACATATTTTACTGAATGAATAAAAACAGAGAGGTTTGATTCCAAATGTATGGTGTTGTGTTCATATAAATTATTTAAGTACATGTGATGTTTCTTTATGATCTCTATGTTTTATCTGTTTATGTATATTTTATTCATGGATATTTTTTTCATGGTTAAGTGTGGAAACCTTTGATGTTTCTGTAATTTTCACTTATTTATCTTATGATATTCCTGGTGCAAGGAGTGAACAGTTCCCACAATGAGTGAAAAGGACGATTCAAGATAGACTCAGAATCTCAGAAGAGGTAACATGAACTTATAGTTGAAGTGTAAGGAGTGCACAGTTGCTCAGTGGACAGAAAAGACTGGAGAATACATGTTCAAGGGGTGCATTGGGAAAACACTTTGTTTAAGTGTTGAAGATGTTTCAGAAGAGATGAATGCAAGGAGTGCATAAGGGATATTTTTTTCAAACAAATATATGTCCAAAAACTTCTCAGAATTTAAAGATGAAGGAGTGTGCCATAGGTTTGAAATACCTCAAGGACTTAAAGCTCGGGAAGGATAGCGATCAGAATCCTGAAGGAGGAGAATATTTGTTTGTTTCAAGAGTTGAATGGTTGAGATCTGTTCAGGAGAATCCAGGATCTTTCATCACCCTTAGATTTGGAGAATCAATGTGAGGTTTAACCTTGTGAGTTGTTGAGACTTTGCGTGTTCGACAAAATTCATGCATGAAGCCCAGAGGAGAGGTTATCAAAGAGTGGGAATCAAAGGTCGATATCCATTCGGGAGTTTGTTGAAGGCCTAATAGTCATTGGATAAGGAGGAGTTACATAAGGGTTAATAGGTGAAGTCCTTCGTGCTTCACGCATTCGCAATTTTTGGAGTGTGGAAAAGTTAGGACCCACGAAGTCCCGAAGGCTGGAGTTGATCATGGCCGTATAGAATTTGAGGACATGTGTCACCAGATCATGTACTCCAGTGGAATAGAACTCTAGAGGAAGTTAGGAGTGGTGATTCAAGAGTGGAGGACCCCCGAAGTCCCAAAGCCTCGGAGGGACACACGTCGTCAGATCAAAAGATTCATAGGATAGATACTCTGGTAGAATAGAGAGAAAAGGAGGTCGATCTCTCCAGATTCCCAAAATATGGAGTTGATTAGGACCCTTGATCATATCAAGGACACACGAAATTAGATCCAGAAGTCTAGATGTCCAACACTTCGGAGTTATAAACAGAGTGCAGTGCTATGAGGACTCATGAAGGCCCGAAGGTTGGAGTCCATCCTAGCCATACATCAGAGGAGGACATGTGGAGACAGATCCCATAGTTTGGGGGATGTGGCACTTCGGAAATAATTGAATTGTCATGTAGATAGGAACAAAATCATCGAAGTCCCGAAAACATCCCAATGGTAGATCAGGAAGGGGGAACATGGATGATGGAGAAACCTTTCGGTGTTTCGGTGTTGAGAGATACAAAGGGTTGTGTCATGTGGATGATCAAAATAAATTGTCGAAGGCTGAAAGACAGGAATTTGAGCCATCTATCCATCTGTGCTTGAGGAATTTCATCTTGATACTTGGGTGTAAGTGCCTTTTTGGCGATCCGGGAAATTTGTGAAAAGGCATTGTGGAGAAATTGCAGAATCTCGGAGTGTGAAAGAGATAGAGAGACGTCAATCTGGTGGAGGAATAGGAGCCATCTGATCTACCCTTTTTGATGATCAACACTTTGCAAGTGTTTTATGTATCTTGGGTGTGGTAAAAAATCGTCGAAGCCCGAAAAAATGGATTTGATCCATCGATCTTGGTATTTGTTGAGAGTCGTTGATCTTGCTGCCCATTGTTTGACAGTTCGCAGGTTATGTGTTCAGAGATAAGAAGGAAAAAAATTATCGAATACTTGAAAATTTCAGGGATTGAAATTTTTTCCCACGGTTTTGGCCATCGGCCTTTGAGGAGGCTCTGTTGGTTCTCATGAATTCCCGAAGAAGAGAATTTGCATCCGGGAAGAAGTTTTAAGGACCTGTGTATTGAAATTTTGGTCTCAGAGGGAGCCCGTGAGATAATTTTAGCTCCTGACTAGAACGATCCTAGACCACTAGGTTGTGTGGACCCTGGGAGAGGGTCGAGTCTGCATCAAGTAGTATTAGAGCCCGAATTAAGATCCATGGAAAAGAAGTTTTAAAAACATGTTTCCCAGAAGACGTGCAGAGAGACCTGTAGAAAATCAAACCATGGAACGGGAAATGAGGCAACTCCGTTCGAGATTGGATGTCATGGAGACAACATAGAGAAGAGAGCCTGATGTTGGTGACATCAATGAATATGAGAGTGAAGAAATGGAATTTGAAGGAGCTACAGAAGGAGACATTGCAGAGGAATGCTTGTTGAAAGAAGTTGTAAACATGTGAGCCAAAGAAAAAATGGAAGTCTCGATGTATGTAGGAAACTTGGCTATTGAGGAGTTGTTGGATTGGATAAGGGCCTTAGACAATTAATTCTATTATGAGGAAATCGAGGATGAAAATAAGGTGAATCATGATGTTACTAGACTAAAGGGACATGCAACACTATGGTGGGATGAATTGCAAGCCGAAAAAGGGCACAAATGTAAGAAAAAAATTAAAAATTGGGACATAATGGTAGATAAATTGAAAGCTAAGTTCATACCCAAATACTATCACATCAATATTTTCAGGAGATTGCAGAACTTGATATAGAAGGGATTTTCAGTGAAAGAATACACAAATAATTTTACAGATTGAACATCAAAGCAGGACATCGAGAGAGCGATGAGGAAAACATTTCCAAGTATATTAATGGCCTGAGATATGAAATCCAAGAGGGATTTAGTATGGTGACAATGAGAACAGTGGAAGATGTTTATCGAGAAGAACTAGAAGTAGAGGACAAGTTGGCTAGAAAAAAAAACCAACGAAACAGAGGAAAGAGTCCAAGCAGAGGCAGGGGAGTTGTCCGAGAAAAGTTCCAGAAACCCAAACATGATGCTGGAAAGTATCATAGTCATACAAAAAGAGGAGGAAGTTCCATAGGTGGACAATATGGTGGAAGAAAATCTTTTTTTCGAGGAAGAGGAAGAGACATAGGAGGAGAAGTGAAATGTTATTCCTTTGGAAATATAAGGCATATGCCTTGGGAATATCCTGAGAGGAAAAAGAAAGAAGGAGGTGGAGAAGATCACATTTCCGAAGTTCAAAGAAGTGATTTTGAGGCAGAAGCAGTGGAATATGGGAAATCCCTCATGATGATGAAAGTTATCTTAAAACCAAAGAAAGAAGAAAAAGAGTCAGTTCATAGAAACAATATGTTCAGGACTTCTTACAAAACCAACGACAGGGTATGCAAAGTGATCATAGACAGTGGGAGCACTGATAATTTGGTATCCACATAAATGGTGGAAAAGCTAGAGCTGGAGACAACTGTACATCTGAACCTGTACAAGGTATCGTGGCTGCAGAAGGGACACCAAGTCATGGTAAGTTGACAATGCAATGTTGAATTCAATATAGGAGGTTATAAAGATGAAATTTTGTGTGATGTAATGCCCATGGATGTTTTTCATGTTCTGTTAGGAAGGCCGTGGAAATTTGACAGAACTTTCATACATGATGGGTGAAAAAATACTTACACCCTTGAGAAGAATGGCCATACACATATGTTGCTTCCAATGGAGGACAAGAAAGTAAAGGAATAATCTAACCCAAGCATACTTCTTATGATTGGGAAGGAACTCTTGATTGAAGTCAAGAAGGAATAAGAGATGTAGTTTGTTGTGGTGATAAAGCCCAAAGTCATCCTTACAAGTACTTTTGTGGATGATCTTCCTGAAGAAATTCAGGGATCGTTGGATAATTTTGCTGACGTCGTGGTGGATGCGTTACCTCCCTCTTTACCACCCATTTAGAGTATCAATCATCACATTGACCTTATTCCAAGAGAAAGTTTTCCAAACAAAGAAACATATAGGTTGACACCTCAAGAGAATGAAGAGGTCAAGAATCAATTCCAAGAGTTGTTGTATAAGGGTTTGGTTACAGAAAGTTTGATTCCATGTGAAGTACCAATTGTATTGAGTCCAAAAAAATATGGAGGATGGGGAATGTGCACGAATTCTAGATCCATCAACAAGATTACCATCAGGTATAGATTCCCTTTACCCATAATGGATGATTTGATGGATTTCTTGAGTGGAGAAAATTCTCTTTCCAAGATAGACTTGAAGAGTGGCTATCATCATATAATAATGAGAGAGGGATATGAATGGAAGACAATTTTCAAGACAAATGAAGGGTTGTATGAATGGCTTGTTATGCCATTTGGCTTGAAAAATTCCCCAAGCACATTCATGAGATTGATAAATGAAGTACTCAAATACTTTATTGGTAAGTTTTTTATTGTATATTTGGATGATATCCCTGTCTTTAGTAAAACTGAAGAAGAACACTTAAGTCACTTGACATTAGTGGTGAGGAGGTTGCAACAAGAGAAGATACTGATAAATATGAAGAAATTCTCTTTCATGAAGACAAAACTCATGTATTTGGGTTTTGTGATCTCTTCAAATGAGTTGAAGATGGATCTAGAGAAGGTGAGGGTAATCAAAGAGTGGCCTTCTCTGAGAAGCATATTTTAGGTGAGAAGATTCCATGTATTAACAAGTTTTTACAGGAAATTCATCCGGAATTTCAGTGGAATTTGTGAACCATAATGAACACTATAAATAAAAAACATAAGTATTTTAATTGGACAGAGGAAGATGAAAAAATATTCAGGGTATTAAAGGAGAAGATAAAAAAACAACCTATTCTGGTTCTGCCATATTCTAAGAAGATATTTCAAGTAAGATGTGATGGAAGTGGAGTAGCTATTGGTGCAGTATTGAGCCAAGACAATAAGCCTATTTCTTATTTTAGTGAGAACCTGAATGACACTAAGAGAAAATATTCTACATATGATAAGGCATTTTATGCTGTAATACAAGCTCTGAAAAAGCAGAGGCACTATCTTATTCCAAAGGATTTTGTCTTGTATAGTGATAATCGGGATTTACAACTCATAACTAGATAGGACAAGTTGAACCAAAGACATGCTAAATGGGTAGAATTAATGTAGAATTTTACTTTTGTTATTAAGCACATTAGTCGTAGCGCTAACAAAGTTGTTGATTCTTTGAGCAGGAGATGTCTGATTATGTAGGAATTTCAAGTGGAGACCTTAGGGTTTGAACACCTTAAGGAAATGTATTGTGAAGATACATATTTTAAAGAGGCTTATAAAGAATGTGAGAACCCTTTTATAAGGGACATAAGTCAGTGTATAGAGTATCTAATTCAAGATGGACTGTTGTTCAAAGGAATCCAACTTTGTATTCTGAAATTCTCAATGAGAGACAACCTATTGAAAGAAAAACACAGTGGAGGATTGGCTAGACATTTAGGCCATGATAAGACTTATGCACAATTGATTTCTTCATACCATTGGACATGTATGCGATCCGATGTGAAGAAATTTGTGGATAGATGTAGAGTCTACCAGTATGAAAAAGGGAAGAAACATAGCACTTGTCTGTATCAACCATTTCCTATTCTAGACAGGTCGTGGGATGCCATAAACATGGATTTTGTGTTGGGATTACCAATAACCTAGAGGGGGAGTGATTCCATATTTGTAGTAGTTGATATATTTTTGAAGATGGAACACTTCATACCATGCCAGAAAATCAGTGATGCTACTCACACAACCAACTTATTTTTCAAGGAAGTTGTGAGATTGCATGGTTTTCCCAGAAGTATAGTCTCAGACAGAGATACCAAGTTTGTGGGAAACTTTTGGAGAACTATATGGAAAAGGATGGGGACAAATTTGTCTTTTAGTTCAACATATCACCCTCAGACATACAAACAGACTAAGCTGGTAAATCAAAGTTTGGGGAATTTACTAAGGATTTTGGTCACTGAACATCATAATCAGTGGGATCAGATTCTTCCCCAGGCAGAGTTTTCTTATAATGATTCTCCGAATAGAAGCACTGGAAAAATTCCATTTCAAATAGTGCATGGAATGCATCCGAGAGGAATTTAGGAGTTGAGAAATTTGAGACATGATGAGTTCAAAAGTGTAGGAGCAGAATACTTTGTTGTAGAGATGCAAAAGCTTCATGATCAGATAAAGAGAGAGTTGAAGGATAACAGTCGAAAATATAAAATTCAATTTGATTAGAAAAGGAGATAGGTTCATTTCAAAGTTGGAGATCAAGTTTTATCAAACCCGAGGAAGGAAAGATTCCCAAGGGGAACATATAACAAATTAAAGATGAAGAAAAAATAGGACCATGTAAGATCCTCAAAAATTTTGATGCAAATGCTTATGAGATTGAGCTACCAGAGGGTGTGGGAATATCACCCATATATAATGTTGCATACCTATACCCTTATAGGATTGATGATATAGGAGGATCAAATGATCAGAAGGAGATTCATTGGGAGAAGAACATTCCAACAACAAAAAATCCACAGATGGAGAAAATCATAGATCAGAGGATTGGTAAGAAGACTAGGAGGAAGACTTATTTTAAGTACCTGGTGAAGTGGAAGGGTCACCCAACAAAGGATGCTAGTTGGATGAATGAATCTGATATTCAAAAGCATGGAAAAATAGTGGAGAAGATCATGGAAAAGAGTGCATGAATTTTTGGCCAGAGGAGTCCATCAACAGTTAAAGAGGATAGGTGGAGGACAAATCAACACCCAATGCACATATTGGAAATTATTCTTAAAATTCCAAGGAGAGCGCGTCATTCTATTTTGAAAGGATTGCAATTTAAATATTTTAAATATTTTGAGGCATGAGCCATCACATAAGGTCGTCGAAGTTGTAATCATTTTAATTATTAGATAAGGTTGTACAAATACTAAGTATCAACTCATATCTGAATGTAATTTCCATTCAAATTTAATAGTCCATAGTAGATGAATGTATTAACTATGATATGATAACACTAAGGTAGTCTGAAGGGAAGGCTTGAGAAGCCTCTCCATGTATAAATATATGTATTGTATTCCCAAATGAGGCTGATAAATGTTATTGTTATTGTTGTTGAGAATTATTTGAGAGAGCTCTTGAAGCTTATGGTGAATTTCAAAGAGTTGCATGAACTCATGTACATATTTTACTGAATAAATACAAGAAGAGAGGTTTGATTCCAAATGTATGGTGTTGTTTTCATATGAATTATTTAAGTACATGTGATGTCTATTTATGCTCTCTATGTTTTATCTGTTTATGTATCTTTTATGCATGGACATGTTTTTCATGGTGAAGTGTCGAAACCTTTGATGTTTATCTAAGTTTCACTTATTTCTCTTCTGAGATTCCTGGTGCAAAGAGTGCACAATTCCTGCAAGGAGTGCGTAGGACGAGTTGAGATAGACTCAGAAGCTCAAAAGAGGTAACGTGAATTTACAGTTGAAGTGCAAGGAGTTCACAGTTTATTAGTGGAGATAAAATACTGGAGTAGGCCCATGCAAGGGGTGAATCGGGAAAACAATTTGTTTAAGTGTTGAAGAAGTTTCAGAAGAGACAAACATAAGGAGTGTGTAAGGGAGATTTTTTCAAAAAAATTTAAGTCCAAAAAATTATCAGAAGTTAAAGGCTGCAAGGAGTGTGCCAGAGGTATGAAATACCTCAATGACTTAAAGCTCAGGAAGGATAGGGATCAAAATCCACAAGGAGGATAAGTTTTGTTTGTTTCAAGAGTTGAACGATTGAGATCTGTTCGGGATAATCCAAGATCTTTCATCACCCTTATATCTGGAGAAGCAACGCAAGGTTTAAACCTGTGAGTTGTTGAGAATTCACGTGTTCGACATACATCGTTCATGAATCCTAGAGGAGGATTTATCAAAGAGTGGGAATCAAAGGTTGAGATCCATTCGAGAGTTTGATGAAGAGCTAACATTCATTGGATCAGGAGGAGTTGTGAAAGGGTTAATCGGTGAAGTCCTTTAGACTTTGCCCATTCAAGAGTTTGGAAGTGTGGAGAAATCAGGACCCTAGAAGTCCTGAAGGCTAGAGTTGATTGTGGTCGTCCAAAATCTGAGGACATGTGTCAACAGATCATGTACTCCGGTGGACTAGAAATATGGAGGAATTTAGGAGTGGTGATTCAATAGTGGAGGACCCCCAAAGTCCCAAAGCCCCGAAGTTCATCAGGGTCGTTCATCGCCACAGACACATGTCATCAGATCAGAAGATTTGGAGGATAGATACTCTGAGAGAATATAGAGAAAAGGAGACCGATCTCTTTGGAGTCTCAAAGTCTGGAGTTCATCATGCCCATTGATTAGAGGAAGGACACACAACAGTATATCTGGAAGTCCAGAAGTATGACACTCTGAAGGAAACAGAGTGGACTGTTGTGAGGACTCATGAAGGCCCGAAGGTCAGATTCCATCCTAGCCATTCATTGGAGGAGGATGCGTGGAGATAGATCTCATAGTTTGGGGGATGTGGCACTTTGAAAAAAATTGAATCGTCATGCAGACAGGAATAAAATCATCGAAGTCCCAAAAATATCATGGTCGCTGATCAGGAAGGGGGAAAATGGAGGATGGATAAATGTTTTACGTTTCGGTGTCAAGAGATACAAAGGGTCGTGGCATGTGGATGACCAAAAGAAATCACCAAAGGATGAAAGAGAGGTGTTTGAGCCGTCCATCCATATGTGCTTGAGGATCGTCGATTTGATACTTGGGCGTAAGTGCCTTTTCGGCTATCCGGGAAATTAGTGAAAAGGCGTTAAGAAGAAATCATCGAAGCCCGAAGTGAGAAAGAGGTGGAGAGTCATCGATCCAATGGAGGAATATGAGTCATCCGATCTGACCTTTTTGGTGATCGACGCTTTGCAATTGTTGTGTGTATGTTGGGTGTAGTAAAAAATCGTCAAAGACCAAAACAATGGAGTTGATCTGTCGATCTTGGTATTTGTTGAGAGTCGTTGATATTGATTCAAATTGTTTGGTAGTTCACAGGTTGTGCGTTCGGAGATAAGAAGGATAAAATATATTGAATTCTTGAAACTTTCATGGATTCAAAGTTTGGCGCATGGTTTTGGTGGTCATTCTTTGAGGAGGATCTTCTAGTGCTCGAGGACTCCTGAAGAGGAGAATTTTCATTCGAGAAGAAGTTTTAAGGACCTATGTATTGGAATTTTGGGCTCAGAGGGAGCCCGTGAGCTAATTTCAGCTCCTAACTAGAGCGATCCTAGACCGGGAGGTCGTGCGGACCCTGGGAGAGGTTGGGGTCTGCATCACTCATGAAACCACTCACGATGAATATCTTAGGTTGCGTAGATTCATTCCTATGTGGCATGTCCCTGACATGGTGTGCCATATGATGCCAACGTTTTCTCATGAGTTCATTGATTATGAAAAATCCCCTTGGCCTGAGCCTCACTATGGGATCTACTTTGCGTAAACCATACAAATGTGTAGTGCCTTATACATAGGTGTGTGGTGTGAGTGATTTTATCATATCCAAAAAATACAAAAATATTTTTCCTTTTTGATATTTCACTATATGTTTTGACCCGAAAATCTAGTTTAGATATGTTGACAGGATTATAGGGAATTTTTTACGACGATGGAAAATTTCACTGAACTTGAGGTATATATTCCTAAACTGGAATATAGGGATAGGATTTTCATTGCATTTCCTTCTTGGAATTATTAACCTTACAGATTGTTGACATTATGCATTAGGTTCGAACTCAATCGGTTGTGACATTAGACATTCATTTTTCACGTCGTAACTGGGTTGATAATTCCTGCCCTTCATGAACACCCTATTTAGCACCTGAATTTCCATTTGGTTCCCATGTTTCATTTTTACATAGGCCCAAGAGCCCTCCTTTATGCTATCCGTGACTTGAAGATTGAGCCTCATTTTCCTCTTTTCGTTTATATTCTGGCCACATCCTATGGGGGTTCTTGAAAATGTTTTTATTGTTTCTTAATGGTCGCCTATGAATTTTCTTCTTGCATCTTTCCTCCCACCATTGCGCTACTATTTTCCCATATTCTTCTTACCCCTATGAAATAGCCTTGACCACCCGCCTTTTGCATTATTTGGCCTCCATTTTACATCGACCTAATCAGGGAGAGAAAAAATGATAAGAGTGTATCTCACTTTCCTATACCATTTTCATTCACTTCTCCTAGGTCAGTCCCATGTGCTTGAAACATAGGATCATGTTATTAAGCCACACATTCTCTCCCAACTAGTATCCTTTTAACTCTTTTTGGGATCATTCAAACTAATTAAAAAGACACATCTAGCATACTTGTGTCGTTATTTGGTTCTTGTTAAACCATGAAGGATACCGATCATACTTTTATTCCCTTTTCACGCTTGTTAAACGAGGTAAAAAATGAAAAAAAAAGAGAGAGGGTTTTTTTTTCCATTGGTTTATTCTCAAAATGGTAGCATTAGTCAAATCACCCTTGAACATTGCACATGTTTGAGTTATCATCATATAGTTGGGTCTATATTTCCTAGGATCTGTCCCAGTAATATGATTAAGAGATACTCCTCTGACTGGTTACTCTTCTAGTCATCATGGAGAGTTCTTCGATGCCTCCTTTTTTTTTGCACTATATTCATCCAACTCTTATGTCTTGCGTCCAAGTCACCATTTTTTCATTATATATGTTCAAAGGAAGTTTAATCTTGAGTCGACCATCTACTATTTTTTTGAATTTTCGAGTCATCCATCCATGTGTCAGTTGTACTTAGTGATACTCTCTCTTCACATCATCTCTAAATGTACGTCTCACATCAATTGATGGGGGATAAATCAATGCCCTCCTTCAATGGATCTCTTCCTATCGACTTCAACACATTATCTATGAGAGATATGTAGAAACCAACTAGTACCTTGGAGCTTGCAGTCCTTAGTGGCATGCCACCTCATGATCGATAATGGGTTTACATAATTGAATCATGATTGATTGATTCTATGAGTGTCCGACATCAGACCATATATTTACTCTTGCTAGATTGTACTAGGTAACTTGAGGTCCATATTCATCATTGGTGGGTCCCCTCACATATTTTAACAATAAACATCAATGACTGGTAATCAAACAATTTTTACCATGATCGACATCAACTCATCTATTAACATGAAGTAGATTCATACAATCAGGGTTTGGGATTAATACCTTGGGTTTTGGGGCCACATCATTCCTATACAACACCCCATCCCAAGTTGCGATGGATTATATCACTTTTTTATGAGTACTTTGAAGATTTCGGGGGAACTCTCCTCAGTTCTCGTTGTCTTCTTGATATCTATAAGCTATTTCATAGATCCACATTGTATTGTCTTGTGAATATGGTCCTATTGATGACATGTACCCACTGTGTATTCTTTCGTGGCCATGGTATATCATTTGACATCATGGATCTACAGTGTATTATTTGGAAGTCATTCTCTTCAAAGTTTGAGTATGTCTACTTATGTTACACATTATTTTGGTCACCCTTGTGATCAACTGAAAATATGTGTATGAATCACTTCTTTGTTCCCTGAAGTTACTAAAATGAGGCTTTCTCCATGAAGAAGTGAATCATCTTTATTTTCTTAAAAACCATATCAAAAGAGATCGTCGCACCCTGCTAAATGCTTGGGGTGCAGTGATGCTTGATCGTCACATGTTGCACCAAAACTAGGTTGTGGCGTCACCGTAGGCTGCTTGTGCATATGGTGCAACGATGCTTAAACAAGAGAAAAATGTGAAATTCATGAAAGTTCTAGAAGGGAATCTTCTAGAAGATGCGGTGGCCTCCGATTGGTTTGGATCTTACTCACTTCTCTCATTTAGTGGGATCATCCTAATCTCCTCATCCATCCCTCTTTCACCCTATATAAAGAGGGATATCTCATGGAAAAATCTAGGCTTGCTTATGCGTGAAGAATTCGGCCGAAGATTGTACTTATGATAACTTTGATTTAGCTTTCCAAGTCAGGTTGTGAATACTTTTCATCAAAAGCATTGGAGCAAAGGTGTGTTTGTGGAAGAAAAGGGTCATTGGAAGGGACCTTACAACATCAAGGCATAGGTTGTATTCTCCACTTTCATTCAATATAATGAAGTAATACATTTCTTCCCTCTAAATGTGTCTCTGCTTTTATTTTATAACTCCTTGATCTTATACATAGACTTCATTGGAATATATATATCGTTGTTCTCTCTCTTTGTTGGTTTGTGCTTCTTAACAGGCTCAACATCCCACAAATCCAAATATGGAGCAACAAGGATGACACTAGTGAGGATCAAACGTTGTTTAAATGGTATGTCATGTGTCCCTCTCTGAACTATTTTATATTACAATGAAATCTAAGGAGAAACTTGTATTATGCCCTGTTTTTTTCTAGATTCTTGTTGAAGTTAGGGAGATTAGTTTGTGTCCACACTTACTGATTTGTCTGATAACAAAATTGGCGACCATACTGGGGAACATTATTTTTTGTCTTTTTCTTCAATTTCTTGCTTTTAGCTTGCCTGCTTTTAGTTAATTTCATTCTCCGAGTCTTTGGGTGATCCATATTGACTCCCTGATCCTGAAAGTTCATTGAGAAACTCTGTCCTCTTTTCAATTTTTCCTTATTTATAGTCATCGTTGCACTCTCCTTGTGTAAACCAGAGTGACAACGTCGCACTGTGTTTTTCCCTTTTCCCACGACGATCCTTAATCGTCACACTGTGCTCTTCTGCAACCTGCGATGATTCCTGTAGAAATTGTTTGGAGTGACAGTCAACTTTTTCTCCTTGCCCAGATTTGTCATCATTATTTGGGGTGAATGTTTAGTCTTGGTGAATGATTATTTGCAGCTTGGTTTGCATCTTTTATCCTGAATTTGTTTGTTTCTTAAGTATTGAGAGTCTTTTTCATAAGCTTCATAGTTTTATCTTTGAATTCTAGTTGCAAGGGTATAATTTCAAGGCTTCATCCTTGAGTGCTTGCTAGATGAGTTGATGTTGATCTTTTGTGAGTTTTGGATTGTTGTTGATTGAAAAACGATTTTTGATTGCATTAGACAAATAAATTTTCTTACTTTTTGGTTGCATTATGAGTTTAGTTTGGGAAATAGTGTTATGAGTGCATTCATTTTCTTGGACAACCTTTTCTTTTTTATTTAAGATCTCTGTTTGTATTGGGAAAGAAAATAATTGAATTTTATTCTTCTATTGGTAGTCTCTACAAGAAAATTTTTCCCTCAAATATTTGTTTAAAAAGAGAAAATTGGAAAATTTGGTAGCTTTTATTGTTTGGCATCATTATCATTCAAAAATTGAAGAAATTGTGTTTTGTAACTTGTTGTATTATGGAAAAAGAAACCTTCTCCCTTATGTAATTATAGTTCATCGAATCAAAATATTGAATCTCATCTCACTTTGCATTTTGTTGGGTCAATGTCAAATATTTCATCAGTTTCATCTCCGTTTCCCTTTTTGAGTAAGCAACAACCATTAAAATTCAACGTAATTTTAAAATCTATCTAGCAACTTTTATTTTCTAGAAATTTTATACACCAACATTAGATAGGGATCTCACTTTGGAATAGGTTGTGAGGAACACTCTCCAAATCATGAAAACACACAATAGTATCTTGTGATAGGGAGAGTTAAATCCACTCGCTACATTTTGTCCTAGGAAGCCCTTTTAACACAAGGGTCAATCACAAGGTCGCATTAGGGCTGATAGAGTTACTCACCCTGCTTTGTTGGTATTAGTGTAGAGATTGCGTGTATTATTGGGGGTCGCTTGAGAAGAAAATCCTGTGTGGACCTTCTCGAAGTGATTTCGGTCTTAGATACCTTGCCCTTGCACATGGATTGGACTGTCGACTGCTCCCCCAAGCATCATTGTCATAATTGGTAACCTTAGTGTCCTATCTCTCTAGAGTCTTTACACGAGGTGATTGTGGAGGGGAAAGTCTTCATGGTACCTGGAATCGACGTTGACCAAAATCACTTGAGATCCTTGGAGGGTATACCCACGATTATGTGTGGGATATTGCACCAGGGTGTAAGTCCGTTAAGCAGGTGGTCAACATAACTTTTCCACCCACTTAATCCTAGCCCCTTCTTGTCTTGATCTCACGACGTTGGATTTCATCACCAACTAGTGATTTCGAAATAAGAAGGTTTGTTTGCATGCTTGATATCTATATTTTATTAGTGGAGTGTTGTTTGTTTCTCTAGTTGGCCATAGATTTCTTTCATTATTTATTCAATGCGGCTAACATCGACCCTCATTGTTCACGTAGGATGCAAGGGTTACCTCCGAAAGAGCCGAAAGAATATGCTCCTTTGCTTCCTAATTCACCAAAGATTCAATAACAATGTGTCCTTTGAGATTATAAGTTATACTCCATTGGAAGAATCAACACTTCCTGTAAATATATTATTGAATGTTATACAAGATCCACTTTTTCTCTGAATAAAATCTTTTGGAGACGTTTCTTCTGAATACTATACTAGAATACCTACTGGACCTTACACAAATTCTGGTGTATACGATCCACCCTTTCAAAGTGAATCATTTAGAACTCCGGTAAATACTGCTAGAATTTTTAATCCTAGCTCAATACCCATCCATTCTTTTTGGAGGACCTTCTCGAGACACAATATTTTTGATAAACTGGGAATGAGTCCAAATCAACCTATGTCGTCACATACACCCATTACTTCCAATGTTTATAAAACACCTTTAGATCATTTTACTGGCATGACAAGTAATGTTGTTACGGTTTCAGACCCATTGTTGGTTGGTTCTCAATCTTTCCTCTCCAACTTACTAGCTCTACCACGGTCCCACAAGTTACGCCTGTTTCTGCTGCAAGTTCAGTAATAACTCAAGCTCCTATTGGAACACCACTTTCACCTAGATCAAATCCATCACTTCCACCTAGGTATAACGCTCTTAATAATTCTATTGCTAATCCTACCCAAGGTATCTCCAAAGGACCTAATCTTTTTGTTCCACCTGGGTATAATTATACTAGTGGTTTTGTTCCCACACCTGCCCAGGTTCTATTTGGAGGGCCTAGAATTCCTCTACTACCTGGAGGATCTAATCTCCTTGGCCCAAGTATCTCCACTCAGATTGGAGGCACAATTCATTATGTCACTTTTGGTTTTCAAATTCTTGTTAGAGGTCAACCTCAAGTTGGGGTGAAACCCCAAGTTGGGGGTCATAACGCAGTGTACAGGAAATATACACCTGGATTACAAAATCAACCTTGGAATTTTCCTTTCCAAGGAAATCAACAACCTCCTTGGGGGAAAACTCCTCAATCAAATGATTTTGTACCCTCTAATCCTGGGCAACCATATCAAGGCTTTATAAATCCTACCAAGGGTCAACATTTTTAGTCCAATGCTCCTTTCCAAGGTAGCATACCTAATCAACCAACACACGTTGGCTACTTGAATCAAAACCCTCCACAACCGAATTTGATAGGACCCTCTAACTATTTACAAACTGCTTATGGTCCTACCGGTATACCTATGAGATTGCCTCCTCAAAATTACCAGTTTCCTCAAGTGAACCATCAATTTCCATTTCTAGCTACTTTGGATTTACCATATTTATCTAGGATTTTGAATGATCCTATTTTGCATTCTCCTTATTGAATGATCATACCTTCCAAATTACCATCATACATTCCTAAGTTTGATGGTTGATTGGGAGAAGACCCAAATAATCACGTCATGAAATTTCATCTTTGGTGTTCATCCAACTCCTTTATGGGTGACTCCATTCGATTATGTCTTTTCCAAAGAACTCTTACGGGTTCAGCAACCAAATGGTATATCGAATTTCCATGAGGATTCTTCAATGATTTCAACACCTTAGCTATGGATTTTTTGACACATTCCCAGTTATAGATACGATATGAGACATGAAACAAGATTTTTAGTTCATTTAAACAATCCTCTTGTACTCACATTTTCGATCATATTCAAGAGTTGAGGAGGAGAACATGATTAATAAAAGTCCCCCTTCCTAATCAATTATTGGCTAAGTGGTTTACCAAATCACTCATCGATCCTATAGCTCGTGATGTTTCCATGGGCAGTGTCATCACTGAAGAGAGGGAAATTAGTCATGCTCAATACTTGGATCTCGTTTATTCACAAACAGACACGTTATATGCCTTGATCCATGATGCTCCTTGCCTATCTACAAATCCAACCCCAACGCCTCTAGTACCTTCTTATGTTGTTTATGGTGTGATTGGAAATTTTCATGGTGAGACTTAGTCTAAACAAGCCAGTCATTCCAATCCCAAATATGCTACTGCTAATTACAAAATGCTACTCCTCCAACTCCCCCTCCCGGGAAAACCTTCGAGGTCAATATTGTTCAGTCTACACCTATCGGTGAAAATCAAAATAAAAAGAAAGGGAAGGGTACGAATAAAGAGTATAAAAATAATAATCAACAATCTGATAAACCCAAGACTCAACTTGCTGATGATAAATAAAAATGAAAACCTCGTTATCCTTTCCTTATATGTGGTGGGGATCAATATACGAAATATTGCCTGAGACATGTTGAGGTTACTGAGTTTCTGCAAGGGACTAGGATACCTCCTCCACCCACCATTTTTTCAAAACCTTTTCCTTCTCAAAAGTAGGCCCAATTGGTTATTCATGACCAACCTTATCCCTCTACCACATCTTATGTACTTATGTGTACTGGTGACTCCAAGAAGAACGAAGTTGCAGTCGCTAGTCGAGCCAAAGATTATTCTCCTTCTAAAGAGAAAGTTGACGATTCACCACCTCCATTAGTTCAACCTCCTCCATCGACTTCACCTCCCAATGGTCCTCTTCATATTGAATGACCGAGTCTATATACATTTCTTCATCTGCCTCCTAAGGGCGTCATTCGTAATTCATCATTTAACCCCCATGCATGTGCTGCTCAAAAGTACAATATTGTAGAAGATCTTGCACATGCACCTTCTACAATGTCGGCTCACAAAGTCCTTCAAAGTTTTCCTATGCAACAGAAGGCATTGTTAAAGGATATTGGTGGAATCGATCCTACTGATACAAACTTGATAATATTTGACTTGAAAGACCACATTCCAAGGATACTTCTTCAATTAACGTTTCAAATACAAGTCATTGTGGAAAATAAGAATATTTGTCGAACCATTGTTGATGAAGGAGCTTCGACTTGCATCATGTCCATCACTTGTTGGAAATCCATTGGCTCTCCTGCCCTTACCAAGTCACACAATATGTTAAAAGATTTCAATGGTACAAGGTTTAAACCTTATGGTGTTCTTCCTTCGTTATCTATTGTGTTAGAAGGAAAAGTGGTTATTGTTGAGGTTGAGGTGTTTGATGCACCTCTTGATTACAACCTTTTACTTAGACATAGTTGGATAGATTATATTCATGTAGTTGTTTCTACTCTTTTTCGTGTGATACGTTTCCCTCACCAAGGTAAATTTGTTACCATAGATCAACTCGCCTTCTTTAGTTCCGATTCATGCACTAGTAACGTTCCGTTCATAGTGAACAAACCTCCTGGTTATGAGAATGTCGATGTGGGTGTTTTAAAGGATTCATCGCTAATGGGTACTTTCCCCATTCCGCCACCCGATGTTCCTCCTCCTTTTGTCACTTCTATTAACAGTATTTCAACCAGTGTTGGAGAAACCCCTGAGTCTTATGATCCTTGGAAATTACCTAGCTTGGATGATTGTCTTTGTTATGCCAACCAAATTCCTTTAATTCTGGTAGAATTAGCTTATCAAGCTATTCAATCATCAACTCCTTCTCCTCATTATCTCTTAGATACATCTCTTGATATGTTTCACCTGGTATTTCACACCGATGAAATGATCATGACAATTATGTCCATGGAAGACACACCATGGGATGATGGGAATCATCGTTACATTATCTTCCTGGAACTTGAGACTATTGAAAGTTATCAATGGATTTTGAATCCATCTACAGTCATTACTATGCCCCTAGTTTCTGAACCAACATGTGATGTTTTGTATGAAGGTAACTTGGGAAATATTTCACTTACCATCCCTCTAGATATTTCTATTAATCCCGGAATTGTAGAAAATGTTCATATCGGTGCCTCATGTTCTCCTAATGAGATCCGAACTTACAAGTCCATTTTCCAAGAATTCCATGACATTTTTTCATGGAGTTACGAAGAAATTCCTTGAATTGATCCAGATATTGTTGTACATGAAATTAATGCATACCCAGAAGCTAAACCCATTCGATAAATACTTCACCCAGTACATCCAAGAAAATATGTTGCTATTAATTTCGAGGTTGAAAAACTTCTTAAAGACGGTTTTGTCTACCCTGTAGCGTTGATTGATTGGGTGTCTAATCTTGTTCCGGTCACAAAGAAATAAGGAACAATCCATGTTTGTGTTGATTATAGGAATATCAATATGGCTTGTCCCAAAGATAATTATCCAACCCCTTTCGTAGACCAGATCATTGACGATTGTGATGGGAGTGAAATCTTCTTTTTGATGGATGGATTCTTTGGCTATAATCAAATCAATATTTTACCTACGGATCAACATAAGACTTCTTTTATTTTCCATTGGGTTACCTTCACATACCGTAAACTCGCATTTGGTCTCAAGAATGTTGGTGCGAATTTTCAATGCACTATGTCTTATGCTTTTCATGATATTAAGAACATTGTGCAACCTTACCTAGATGACTTACCGACACATTCCATGCATCGCCAAGATCACCCGGCACACTTAAGATCCATTTTCCTACACTGTCAATATTATTGCATATGATTGAATCCCCATAAATGTGTTTTTTGTGTGGAGTTTGAACAACTTCTTGGATTTATCATTTCTACACATGGGATCAGGGTGGATCCTTTGAAGGTTGAAGCTATTATCAATTTTCCTCCTTCTTCTACCTTATGCCAACTCCAAAGTTTGCAAGGGAAGGATACATTTTTACGTCGATTCATTCCCAATTATGCCGAACTAACAAAATGTTTTACTCAACTTCTTAAGAAGGGTCATGATTTTTTATGGGATGACACTTTCAACAAAGCATTTGAATCTTTAAAACTTGCCTTAATCCGTACACCACTTTTATTTCCCCTCGAATATAGTCGAGATTATTTCTTATACTTGGTTACTTTGGACTCTACCATAGCCATGGTTCTAGTCCAAGAAAATGATTTGCACGATGAACATATTATTTACTATTTGATTTAGAGTCTCACAACCACCAAAACTAAATATATGCATGTGAAAAATTTGGCCTTGGCGACTGTTCAATCGGTTCAATGTTTTTGTCATTATATATTATTGCGCAAAACCATAATTATTTCTAATTGTAACCCTATGCAATATATCCTTACATGATAATTGTTAGGGGGAAAATACTCCAAATGGATAGTAATTCTCCAGGAGTTTGATTTGGAGTTTGAGCGAGCCAAGTCAAAGGAATCTTTTGTTTTT
>ML788822.1:201098-219483 GCA_009831015.1 Picea engelmannii
AACCTAGAGGGGGAGTGATTCCATATTTGTAGTAGTTGATATATTTTTGAAGATGGAACACTTCATACCATGCCAGAAAATCAGTGATGCTACTCACACAACCAACTTATTTTTCAAGGAAGTTGTGAGATTGCATGGTTTTCCCAGAAGTATAGTCTCAGACAGAGATACCAAGTTTGTGGGAAACTTTTGGAGAACTATATGGAAAAGGATGGGGACAAATTTGTCTTTTAGTTCAACATATCACCCTCAGACATACAAACAGACTAAGCTGGTAAATCAAAGTTTGGGGAATTTACTAAGGATTTTGGTCACTGAACATCATAATCAGTGGGATCAGATTCTTCCCCAGGCAGAGTTTTCTTATAATGATTCTCCGAATAGAAGCACTGGAAAAATTCCATTTCAAATAGTGCATGGAATGCATCCGAGAGGAATTTAGGAGTTGAGAAATTTGAGACATGATGAGTTCAAAAGTGTAGGAGCAGAATACTTTGTTGTAGAGATGCAAAAGCTTCATGATCAGATAAAGAGAGAGTTGAAGGATAACAGTCGAAAATATAAAATTCAATTTGATTAGAAAAGGAGATAGGTTCATTTCAAAGTTGGAGATCAAGTTTTATCAAACCCGAGGAAGGAAAGATTCCCAAGGGGAACATATAACAAATTAAAGATGAAGAAAAAATAGGACCATGTAAGATCCTCAAAAATTTTGATGCAAATGCTTATGAGATTGAGCTACCAGAGGGTGTGGGAATATCACCCATATATAATGTTGCATACCTATACCCTTATAGGATTGATGATATAGGAGGATCAAATGATCAGAAGGAGATTCATTGGGAGAAGAACATTCCAACAACAAAAAATCCACAGATGGAGAAAATCATAGATCAGAGGATTGGTAAGAAGACTAGGAGGAAGACTTATTTTAAGTACCTGGTGAAGTGGAAGGGTCACCCAACAAAGGATGCTAGTTGGATGAATGAATCTGATATTCAAAAGCATGGAAAAATAGTGGAGAAGATCATGGAAAAGAGTGCATGAATTTTTGGCCAGAGGAGTCCATCAACAGTTAAAGAGGATAGGTGGAGGACAAATCAACACCCAATGCACATATTGGAAATTATTCTTAAAATTCCAAGGAGAGCGCGTCATTCTATTTTGAAAGGATTGCAATTTAAATATTTTAAATATTTTGAGGCATGAGCCATCACATAAGGTCGTCGAAGTTGTAATCATTTTAATTATTAGATAAGGTTGTACAAATACTAAGTATCAACTCATATCTGAATGTAATTTCCATTCAAATTTAATAGTCCATAGTAGATGAATGTATTAACTATGATATGATAACACTAAGGTAGTCTGAAGGGAAGGCTTGAGAAGCCTCTCCATGTATAAATATATGTATTGTATTCCCAAATGAGGCTGATAAATGTTATTGTTATTGTTGTTGAGAATTATTTGAGAGAGCTCTTGAAGCTTATGGTGAATTTCAAAGAGTTGCATGAACTCATGTACATATTTTACTGAATAAATACAAGAAGAGAGGTTTGATTCCAAATGTATGGTGTTGTTTTCATATGAATTATTTAAGTACATGTGATGTCTATTTATGCTCTCTATGTTTTATCTGTTTATGTATCTTTTATGCATGGACATGTTTTTCATGGTGAAGTGTCGAAACCTTTGATGTTTATCTAAGTTTCACTTATTTCTCTTCTGAGATTCCTGGTGCAAAGAGTGCACAATTCCTGCAAGGAGTGCGTAGGACGAGTTGAGATAGACTCAGAAGCTCAAAAGAGGTAACGTGAATTTACAGTTGAAGTGCAAGGAGTTCACAGTTTATTAGTGGAGATAAAATACTGGAGTAGGCCCATGCAAGGGGTGAATCGGGAAAACAATTTGTTTAAGTGTTGAAGAAGTTTCAGAAGAGACAAACATAAGGAGTGTGTAAGGGAGATTTTTTCAAAAAAATTTAAGTCCAAAAAATTATCAGAAGTTAAAGGCTGCAAGGAGTGTGCCAGAGGTATGAAATACCTCAATGACTTAAAGCTCAGGAAGGATAGGGATCAAAATCCACAAGGAGGATAAGTTTTGTTTGTTTCAAGAGTTGAACGATTGAGATCTGTTCGGGATAATCCAAGATCTTTCATCACCCTTATATCTGGAGAAGCAACGCAAGGTTTAAACCTGTGAGTTGTTGAGAATTCACGTGTTCGACATACATCGTTCATGAATCCTAGAGGAGGATTTATCAAAGAGTGGGAATCAAAGGTTGAGATCCATTCGAGAGTTTGATGAAGAGCTAACATTCATTGGATCAGGAGGAGTTGTGAAAGGGTTAATCGGTGAAGTCCTTTAGACTTTGCCCATTCAAGAGTTTGGAAGTGTGGAGAAATCAGGACCCTAGAAGTCCTGAAGGCTAGAGTTGATTGTGGTCGTCCAAAATCTGAGGACATGTGTCAACAGATCATGTACTCCGGTGGACTAGAAATATGGAGGAATTTAGGAGTGGTGATTCAATAGTGGAGGACCCCCAAAGTCCCAAAGCCCCGAAGTTCATCAGGGTCGTTCATCGCCACAGACACATGTCATCAGATCAGAAGATTTGGAGGATAGATACTCTGAGAGAATATAGAGAAAAGGAGACCGATCTCTTTGGAGTCTCAAAGTCTGGAGTTCATCATGCCCATTGATTAGAGGAAGGACACACAACAGTATATCTGGAAGTCCAGAAGTATGACACTCTGAAGGAAACAGAGTGGACTGTTGTGAGGACTCATGAAGGCCCGAAGGTCAGATTCCATCCTAGCCATTCATTGGAGGAGGATGCGTGGAGATAGATCTCATAGTTTGGGGGATGTGGCACTTTGAAAAAAATTGAATCGTCATGCAGACAGGAATAAAATCATCGAAGTCCCAAAAATATCATGGTCGCTGATCAGGAAGGGGGAAAATGGAGGATGGATAAATGTTTTACGTTTCGGTGTCAAGAGATACAAAGGGTCGTGGCATGTGGATGACCAAAAGAAATCACCAAAGGATGAAAGAGAGGTGTTTGAGCCGTCCATCCATATGTGCTTGAGGATCGTCGATTTGATACTTGGGCGTAAGTGCCTTTTCGGCTATCCGGGAAATTAGTGAAAAGGCGTTAAGAAGAAATCATCGAAGCCCGAAGTGAGAAAGAGGTGGAGAGTCATCGATCCAATGGAGGAATATGAGTCATCCGATCTGACCTTTTTGGTGATCGACGCTTTGCAATTGTTGTGTGTATGTTGGGTGTAGTAAAAAATCGTCAAAGACCAAAACAATGGAGTTGATCTGTCGATCTTGGTATTTGTTGAGAGTCGTTGATATTGATTCAAATTGTTTGGTAGTTCACAGGTTGTGCGTTCGGAGATAAGAAGGATAAAATATATTGAATTCTTGAAACTTTCATGGATTCAAAGTTTGGCGCATGGTTTTGGTGGTCATTCTTTGAGGAGGATCTTCTAGTGCTCGAGGACTCCTGAAGAGGAGAATTTTCATTCGAGAAGAAGTTTTAAGGACCTATGTATTGGAATTTTGGGCTCAGAGGGAGCCCGTGAGCTAATTTCAGCTCCTAACTAGAGCGATCCTAGACCGGGAGGTCGTGCGGACCCTGGGAGAGGTTGGGGTCTGCATCACTCATGAAACCACTCACGATGAATATCTTAGGTTGCGTAGATTCATTCCTATGTGGCATGTCCCTGACATGGTGTGCCATATGATGCCAACGTTTTCTCATGAGTTCATTGATTATGAAAAATCCCCTTGGCCTGAGCCTCACTATGGGATCTACTTTGCGTAAACCATACAAATGTGTAGTGCCTTATACATAGGTGTGTGGTGTGAGTGATTTTATCATATCCAAAAAATACAAAAATATTTTTCCTTTTTGATATTTCACTATATGTTTTGACCCGAAAATCTAGTTTAGATATGTTGACAGGATTATAGGGAATTTTTTACGACGATGGAAAATTTCACTGAACTTGAGGTATATATTCCTAAACTGGAATATAGGGATAGGATTTTCATTGCATTTCCTTCTTGGAATTATTAACCTTACAGATTGTTGACATTATGCATTAGGTTCGAACTCAATCGGTTGTGACATTAGACATTCATTTTTCACGTCGTAACTGGGTTGATAATTCCTGCCCTTCATGAACACCCTATTTAGCACCTGAATTTCCATTTGGTTCCCATGTTTCATTTTTACATAGGCCCAAGAGCCCTCCTTTATGCTATCCGTGACTTGAAGATTGAGCCTCATTTTCCTCTTTTCGTTTATATTCTGGCCACATCCTATGGGGGTTCTTGAAAATGTTTTTATTGTTTCTTAATGGTCGCCTATGAATTTTCTTCTTGCATCTTTCCTCCCACCATTGCGCTACTATTTTCCCATATTCTTCTTACCCCTATGAAATAGCCTTGACCACCCGCCTTTTGCATTATTTGGCCTCCATTTTACATCGACCTAATCAGGGAGAGAAAAAATGATAAGAGTGTATCTCACTTTCCTATACCATTTTCATTCACTTCTCCTAGGTCAGTCCCATGTGCTTGAAACATAGGATCATGTTATTAAGCCACACATTCTCTCCCAACTAGTATCCTTTTAACTCTTTTTGGGATCATTCAAACTAATTAAAAAGACACATCTAGCATACTTGTGTCGTTATTTGGTTCTTGTTAAACCATGAAGGATACCGATCATACTTTTATTCCCTTTTCACGCTTGTTAAACGAGGTAAAAAATGAAAAAAAAAGAGAGAGGGTTTTTTTTTCCATTGGTTTATTCTCAAAATGGTAGCATTAGTCAAATCACCCTTGAACATTGCACATGTTTGAGTTATCATCATATAGTTGGGTCTATATTTCCTAGGATCTGTCCCAGTAATATGATTAAGAGATACTCCTCTGACTGGTTACTCTTCTAGTCATCATGGAGAGTTCTTCGATGCCTCCTTTTTTTTTGCACTATATTCATCCAACTCTTATGTCTTGCGTCCAAGTCACCATTTTTTCATTATATATGTTCAAAGGAAGTTTAATCTTGAGTCGACCATCTACTATTTTTTTGAATTTTCGAGTCATCCATCCATGTGTCAGTTGTACTTAGTGATACTCTCTCTTCACATCATCTCTAAATGTACGTCTCACATCAATTGATGGGGGATAAATCAATGCCCTCCTTCAATGGATCTCTTCCTATCGACTTCAACACATTATCTATGAGAGATATGTAGAAACCAACTAGTACCTTGGAGCTTGCAGTCCTTAGTGGCATGCCACCTCATGATCGATAATGGGTTTACATAATTGAATCATGATTGATTGATTCTATGAGTGTCCGACATCAGACCATATATTTACTCTTGCTAGATTGTACTAGGTAACTTGAGGTCCATATTCATCATTGGTGGGTCCCCTCACATATTTTAACAATAAACATCAATGACTGGTAATCAAACAATTTTTACCATGATCGACATCAACTCATCTATTAACATGAAGTAGATTCATACAATCAGGGTTTGGGATTAATACCTTGGGTTTTGGGGCCACATCATTCCTATACAACACCCCATCCCAAGTTGCGATGGATTATATCACTTTTTTATGAGTACTTTGAAGATTTCGGGGGAACTCTCCTCAGTTCTCGTTGTCTTCTTGATATCTATAAGCTATTTCATAGATCCACATTGTATTGTCTTGTGAATATGGTCCTATTGATGACATGTACCCACTGTGTATTCTTTCGTGGCCATGGTATATCATTTGACATCATGGATCTACAGTGTATTATTTGGAAGTCATTCTCTTCAAAGTTTGAGTATGTCTACTTATGTTACACATTATTTTGGTCACCCTTGTGATCAACTGAAAATATGTGTATGAATCACTTCTTTGTTCCCTGAAGTTACTAAAATGAGGCTTTCTCCATGAAGAAGTGAATCATCTTTATTTTCTTAAAAACCATATCAAAAGAGATCGTCGCACCCTGCTAAATGCTTGGGGTGCAGTGATGCTTGATCGTCACATGTTGCACCAAAACTAGGTTGTGGCGTCACCGTAGGCTGCTTGTGCATATGGTGCAACGATGCTTAAACAAGAGAAAAATGTGAAATTCATGAAAGTTCTAGAAGGGAATCTTCTAGAAGATGCGGTGGCCTCCGATTGGTTTGGATCTTACTCACTTCTCTCATTTAGTGGGATCATCCTAATCTCCTCATCCATCCCTCTTTCACCCTATATAAAGAGGGATATCTCATGGAAAAATCTAGGCTTGCTTATGCGTGAAGAATTCGGCCGAAGATTGTACTTATGATAACTTTGATTTAGCTTTCCAAGTCAGGTTGTGAATACTTTTCATCAAAAGCATTGGAGCAAAGGTGTGTTTGTGGAAGAAAAGGGTCATTGGAAGGGACCTTACAACATCAAGGCATAGGTTGTATTCTCCACTTTCATTCAATATAATGAAGTAATACATTTCTTCCCTCTAAATGTGTCTCTGCTTTTATTTTATAACTCCTTGATCTTATACATAGACTTCATTGGAATATATATATCGTTGTTCTCTCTCTTTGTTGGTTTGTGCTTCTTAACAGGCTCAACATCCCACAAATCCAAATATGGAGCAACAAGGATGACACTAGTGAGGATCAAACGTTGTTTAAATGGTATGTCATGTGTCCCTCTCTGAACTATTTTATATTACAATGAAATCTAAGGAGAAACTTGTATTATGCCCTGTTTTTTTCTAGATTCTTGTTGAAGTTAGGGAGATTAGTTTGTGTCCACACTTACTGATTTGTCTGATAACAAAATTGGCGACCATACTGGGGAACATTATTTTTTGTCTTTTTCTTCAATTTCTTGCTTTTAGCTTGCCTGCTTTTAGTTAATTTCATTCTCCGAGTCTTTGGGTGATCCATATTGACTCCCTGATCCTGAAAGTTCATTGAGAAACTCTGTCCTCTTTTCAATTTTTCCTTATTTATAGTCATCGTTGCACTCTCCTTGTGTAAACCAGAGTGACAACGTCGCACTGTGTTTTTCCCTTTTCCCACGACGATCCTTAATCGTCACACTGTGCTCTTCTGCAACCTGCGATGATTCCTGTAGAAATTGTTTGGAGTGACAGTCAACTTTTTCTCCTTGCCCAGATTTGTCATCATTATTTGGGGTGAATGTTTAGTCTTGGTGAATGATTATTTGCAGCTTGGTTTGCATCTTTTATCCTGAATTTGTTTGTTTCTTAAGTATTGAGAGTCTTTTTCATAAGCTTCATAGTTTTATCTTTGAATTCTAGTTGCAAGGGTATAATTTCAAGGCTTCATCCTTGAGTGCTTGCTAGATGAGTTGATGTTGATCTTTTGTGAGTTTTGGATTGTTGTTGATTGAAAAACGATTTTTGATTGCATTAGACAAATAAATTTTCTTACTTTTTGGTTGCATTATGAGTTTAGTTTGGGAAATAGTGTTATGAGTGCATTCATTTTCTTGGACAACCTTTTCTTTTTTATTTAAGATCTCTGTTTGTATTGGGAAAGAAAATAATTGAATTTTATTCTTCTATTGGTAGTCTCTACAAGAAAATTTTTCCCTCAAATATTTGTTTAAAAAGAGAAAATTGGAAAATTTGGTAGCTTTTATTGTTTGGCATCATTATCATTCAAAAATTGAAGAAATTGTGTTTTGTAACTTGTTGTATTATGGAAAAAGAAACCTTCTCCCTTATGTAATTATAGTTCATCGAATCAAAATATTGAATCTCATCTCACTTTGCATTTTGTTGGGTCAATGTCAAATATTTCATCAGTTTCATCTCCGTTTCCCTTTTTGAGTAAGCAACAACCATTAAAATTCAACGTAATTTTAAAATCTATCTAGCAACTTTTATTTTCTAGAAATTTTATACACCAACATTAGATAGGGATCTCACTTTGGAATAGGTTGTGAGGAACACTCTCCAAATCATGAAAACACACAATAGTATCTTGTGATAGGGAGAGTTAAATCCACTCGCTACATTTTGTCCTAGGAAGCCCTTTTAACACAAGGGTCAATCACAAGGTCGCATTAGGGCTGATAGAGTTACTCACCCTGCTTTGTTGGTATTAGTGTAGAGATTGCGTGTATTATTGGGGGTCGCTTGAGAAGAAAATCCTGTGTGGACCTTCTCGAAGTGATTTCGGTCTTAGATACCTTGCCCTTGCACATGGATTGGACTGTCGACTGCTCCCCCAAGCATCATTGTCATAATTGGTAACCTTAGTGTCCTATCTCTCTAGAGTCTTTACACGAGGTGATTGTGGAGGGGAAAGTCTTCATGGTACCTGGAATCGACGTTGACCAAAATCACTTGAGATCCTTGGAGGGTATACCCACGATTATGTGTGGGATATTGCACCAGGGTGTAAGTCCGTTAAGCAGGTGGTCAACATAACTTTTCCACCCACTTAATCCTAGCCCCTTCTTGTCTTGATCTCACGACGTTGGATTTCATCACCAACTAGTGATTTCGAAATAAGAAGGTTTGTTTGCATGCTTGATATCTATATTTTATTAGTGGAGTGTTGTTTGTTTCTCTAGTTGGCCATAGATTTCTTTCATTATTTATTCAATGCGGCTAACATCGACCCTCATTGTTCACGTAGGATGCAAGGGTTACCTCCGAAAGAGCCGAAAGAATATGCTCCTTTGCTTCCTAATTCACCAAAGATTCAATAACAATGTGTCCTTTGAGATTATAAGTTATACTCCATTGGAAGAATCAACACTTCCTGTAAATATATTATTGAATGTTATACAAGATCCACTTTTTCTCTGAATAAAATCTTTTGGAGACGTTTCTTCTGAATACTATACTAGAATACCTACTGGACCTTACACAAATTCTGGTGTATACGATCCACCCTTTCAAAGTGAATCATTTAGAACTCCGGTAAATACTGCTAGAATTTTTAATCCTAGCTCAATACCCATCCATTCTTTTTGGAGGACCTTCTCGAGACACAATATTTTTGATAAACTGGGAATGAGTCCAAATCAACCTATGTCGTCACATACACCCATTACTTCCAATGTTTATAAAACACCTTTAGATCATTTTACTGGCATGACAAGTAATGTTGTTACGGTTTCAGACCCATTGTTGGTTGGTTCTCAATCTTTCCTCTCCAACTTACTAGCTCTACCACGGTCCCACAAGTTACGCCTGTTTCTGCTGCAAGTTCAGTAATAACTCAAGCTCCTATTGGAACACCACTTTCACCTAGATCAAATCCATCACTTCCACCTAGGTATAACGCTCTTAATAATTCTATTGCTAATCCTACCCAAGGTATCTCCAAAGGACCTAATCTTTTTGTTCCACCTGGGTATAATTATACTAGTGGTTTTGTTCCCACACCTGCCCAGGTTCTATTTGGAGGGCCTAGAATTCCTCTACTACCTGGAGGATCTAATCTCCTTGGCCCAAGTATCTCCACTCAGATTGGAGGCACAATTCATTATGTCACTTTTGGTTTTCAAATTCTTGTTAGAGGTCAACCTCAAGTTGGGGTGAAACCCCAAGTTGGGGGTCATAACGCAGTGTACAGGAAATATACACCTGGATTACAAAATCAACCTTGGAATTTTCCTTTCCAAGGAAATCAACAACCTCCTTGGGGGAAAACTCCTCAATCAAATGATTTTGTACCCTCTAATCCTGGGCAACCATATCAAGGCTTTATAAATCCTACCAAGGGTCAACATTTTTAGTCCAATGCTCCTTTCCAAGGTAGCATACCTAATCAACCAACACACGTTGGCTACTTGAATCAAAACCCTCCACAACCGAATTTGATAGGACCCTCTAACTATTTACAAACTGCTTATGGTCCTACCGGTATACCTATGAGATTGCCTCCTCAAAATTACCAGTTTCCTCAAGTGAACCATCAATTTCCATTTCTAGCTACTTTGGATTTACCATATTTATCTAGGATTTTGAATGATCCTATTTTGCATTCTCCTTATTGAATGATCATACCTTCCAAATTACCATCATACATTCCTAAGTTTGATGGTTGATTGGGAGAAGACCCAAATAATCACGTCATGAAATTTCATCTTTGGTGTTCATCCAACTCCTTTATGGGTGACTCCATTCGATTATGTCTTTTCCAAAGAACTCTTACGGGTTCAGCAACCAAATGGTATATCGAATTTCCATGAGGATTCTTCAATGATTTCAACACCTTAGCTATGGATTTTTTGACACATTCCCAGTTATAGATACGATATGAGACATGAAACAAGATTTTTAGTTCATTTAAACAATCCTCTTGTACTCACATTTTCGATCATATTCAAGAGTTGAGGAGGAGAACATGATTAATAAAAGTCCCCCTTCCTAATCAATTATTGGCTAAGTGGTTTACCAAATCACTCATCGATCCTATAGCTCGTGATGTTTCCATGGGCAGTGTCATCACTGAAGAGAGGGAAATTAGTCATGCTCAATACTTGGATCTCGTTTATTCACAAACAGACACGTTATATGCCTTGATCCATGATGCTCCTTGCCTATCTACAAATCCAACCCCAACGCCTCTAGTACCTTCTTATGTTGTTTATGGTGTGATTGGAAATTTTCATGGTGAGACTTAGTCTAAACAAGCCAGTCATTCCAATCCCAAATATGCTACTGCTAATTACAAAATGCTACTCCTCCAACTCCCCCTCCCGGGAAAACCTTCGAGGTCAATATTGTTCAGTCTACACCTATCGGTGAAAATCAAAATAAAAAGAAAGGGAAGGGTACGAATAAAGAGTATAAAAATAATAATCAACAATCTGATAAACCCAAGACTCAACTTGCTGATGATAAATAAAAATGAAAACCTCGTTATCCTTTCCTTATATGTGGTGGGGATCAATATACGAAATATTGCCTGAGACATGTTGAGGTTACTGAGTTTCTGCAAGGGACTAGGATACCTCCTCCACCCACCATTTTTTCAAAACCTTTTCCTTCTCAAAAGTAGGCCCAATTGGTTATTCATGACCAACCTTATCCCTCTACCACATCTTATGTACTTATGTGTACTGGTGACTCCAAGAAGAACGAAGTTGCAGTCGCTAGTCGAGCCAAAGATTATTCTCCTTCTAAAGAGAAAGTTGACGATTCACCACCTCCATTAGTTCAACCTCCTCCATCGACTTCACCTCCCAATGGTCCTCTTCATATTGAATGACCGAGTCTATATACATTTCTTCATCTGCCTCCTAAGGGCGTCATTCGTAATTCATCATTTAACCCCCATGCATGTGCTGCTCAAAAGTACAATATTGTAGAAGATCTTGCACATGCACCTTCTACAATGTCGGCTCACAAAGTCCTTCAAAGTTTTCCTATGCAACAGAAGGCATTGTTAAAGGATATTGGTGGAATCGATCCTACTGATACAAACTTGATAATATTTGACTTGAAAGACCACATTCCAAGGATACTTCTTCAATTAACGTTTCAAATACAAGTCATTGTGGAAAATAAGAATATTTGTCGAACCATTGTTGATGAAGGAGCTTCGACTTGCATCATGTCCATCACTTGTTGGAAATCCATTGGCTCTCCTGCCCTTACCAAGTCACACAATATGTTAAAAGATTTCAATGGTACAAGGTTTAAACCTTATGGTGTTCTTCCTTCGTTATCTATTGTGTTAGAAGGAAAAGTGGTTATTGTTGAGGTTGAGGTGTTTGATGCACCTCTTGATTACAACCTTTTACTTAGACATAGTTGGATAGATTATATTCATGTAGTTGTTTCTACTCTTTTTCGTGTGATACGTTTCCCTCACCAAGGTAAATTTGTTACCATAGATCAACTCGCCTTCTTTAGTTCCGATTCATGCACTAGTAACGTTCCGTTCATAGTGAACAAACCTCCTGGTTATGAGAATGTCGATGTGGGTGTTTTAAAGGATTCATCGCTAATGGGTACTTTCCCCATTCCGCCACCCGATGTTCCTCCTCCTTTTGTCACTTCTATTAACAGTATTTCAACCAGTGTTGGAGAAACCCCTGAGTCTTATGATCCTTGGAAATTACCTAGCTTGGATGATTGTCTTTGTTATGCCAACCAAATTCCTTTAATTCTGGTAGAATTAGCTTATCAAGCTATTCAATCATCAACTCCTTCTCCTCATTATCTCTTAGATACATCTCTTGATATGTTTCACCTGGTATTTCACACCGATGAAATGATCATGACAATTATGTCCATGGAAGACACACCATGGGATGATGGGAATCATCGTTACATTATCTTCCTGGAACTTGAGACTATTGAAAGTTATCAATGGATTTTGAATCCATCTACAGTCATTACTATGCCCCTAGTTTCTGAACCAACATGTGATGTTTTGTATGAAGGTAACTTGGGAAATATTTCACTTACCATCCCTCTAGATATTTCTATTAATCCCGGAATTGTAGAAAATGTTCATATCGGTGCCTCATGTTCTCCTAATGAGATCCGAACTTACAAGTCCATTTTCCAAGAATTCCATGACATTTTTTCATGGAGTTACGAAGAAATTCCTTGAATTGATCCAGATATTGTTGTACATGAAATTAATGCATACCCAGAAGCTAAACCCATTCGATAAATACTTCACCCAGTACATCCAAGAAAATATGTTGCTATTAATTTCGAGGTTGAAAAACTTCTTAAAGACGGTTTTGTCTACCCTGTAGCGTTGATTGATTGGGTGTCTAATCTTGTTCCGGTCACAAAGAAATAAGGAACAATCCATGTTTGTGTTGATTATAGGAATATCAATATGGCTTGTCCCAAAGATAATTATCCAACCCCTTTCGTAGACCAGATCATTGACGATTGTGATGGGAGTGAAATCTTCTTTTTGATGGATGGATTCTTTGGCTATAATCAAATCAATATTTTACCTACGGATCAACATAAGACTTCTTTTATTTTCCATTGGGTTACCTTCACATACCGTAAACTCGCATTTGGTCTCAAGAATGTTGGTGCGAATTTTCAATGCACTATGTCTTATGCTTTTCATGATATTAAGAACATTGTGCAACCTTACCTAGATGACTTACCGACACATTCCATGCATCGCCAAGATCACCCGGCACACTTAAGATCCATTTTCCTACACTGTCAATATTATTGCATATGATTGAATCCCCATAAATGTGTTTTTTGTGTGGAGTTTGAACAACTTCTTGGATTTATCATTTCTACACATGGGATCAGGGTGGATCCTTTGAAGGTTGAAGCTATTATCAATTTTCCTCCTTCTTCTACCTTATGCCAACTCCAAAGTTTGCAAGGGAAGGATACATTTTTACGTCGATTCATTCCCAATTATGCCGAACTAACAAAATGTTTTACTCAACTTCTTAAGAAGGGTCATGATTTTTTATGGGATGACACTTTCAACAAAGCATTTGAATCTTTAAAACTTGCCTTAATCCGTACACCACTTTTATTTCCCCTCGAATATAGTCGAGATTATTTCTTATACTTGGTTACTTTGGACTCTACCATAGCCATGGTTCTAGTCCAAGAAAATGATTTGCACGATGAACATATTATTTACTATTTGATTTAGAGTCTCACAACCACCAAAACTAAATATATGCATGTGAAAAATTTGGCCTTGGCGACTGTTCAATCGGTTCAATGTTTTTGTCATTATATATTATTGCGCAAAACCATAATTATTTCTAATTGTAACCCTATGCAATATATCCTTACATGATAATTGTTAGGGGGAAAATACTCCAAATGGATAGTAATTCTCCAGGAGTTTGATTTGGAGTTTGAGCGAGCCAAGTCAAAGGAATCTTTTGTTTTTGCCGAATTGATATGTGACCTTCCCTCCACTGAGACAGAAATTGTGGTAGAGGATTCATTTCCTGATGCGTCTCTCTTTCTAATCAATTCAGATGATATCTGGTATGGAGACATTATTATTTATCTCCAAACCCAAAATTTCTGGCCTGATCTTTCTCATGTATATCGTCATCGAATTCTGTATGAAGTCCGTCAATACATTATCCTCGGTGACACCCTTTATCGTTGTGGTATTGATTCTATATTTTGACGTTATGTAACCTATTGTGAAGTCGAGAAATATTTAAATGACTGTCATTCAAGAGCATGTGGTGGTCATATGTCTAGGTATGCCACTTTCCAAAATATCTTATGAGTTGATTACTTCTGGCCTTCATTGTTTAAAGATTGCATTATTGTCATTCAGAAATGCCATTCTTTTCAAACATATAACAATAATATTCGATCAAATACTACTCCTATTTACCCTGTAGTTTCCATTGGTCCATTCACTAAATGGGGCATTGAATTTATGACATGTAACCCTCACTCAGTTGGGGGGCATGGATACATTATTGTAGTTGTGGATTATTTCACTAAATGGGCTGAGGCAATTCCTACATTTGATAATACCAGGAAAAATGCAGTGTTGTTCATATTCAATCATATAATCACTAGTTTTGGTGTCCCTCAAGCCATCATCATTGACCATGGAAACCATTTTCACAATTTAACGATGTTTGAGATTACCGACAAGTTGGGTCTTCGGCATGAAAAATCAACCCCTTATTATCCACAGGCCAATGGCCAAGTTGAAGAAATCAACAAATTTCTAACCACTATGCTTCGACGAATGGTAGGGATTCACAGATCAAGATGGCACACCATACTCATTTTAGCATTATGGGCCTATCAAACATCCGTTAAATCTACCACTGGGTTCACACCTTTCCAGTTAGTGTGTGGTATTGAAGTTATTCTGTCGATTGAATGTGAAATCCCGTCTTTGAAACTAGATGTCGAAATTATCCCTAACACCTCAACTGAATAAGAACGTCTCTTGTATTTGATGCAATTAGACGAGACTCTCCATGACGTTGCATTAGTCATAGAAAAACAGAAAAAACGTGTCGAATATCAATACGACAAGCATGTCAAACCACATGTTTTTTCTGAGGGCGATTTAGTTCTCCTTTATGAACAAGATCATGATTTGATGGGGGGCAAAAAATTCGAGCCCATGTGGTGTGGCCCGTATATCATTAAACAAGTGTTGGAGAAAGGGGCTTATGATGGAATTCCTTTGAGTGAACCTAGAAATGGGATTTACTTGAAGAAGTACTATGCTTAAAATATGTTTTGCATGAGTGCTTTGTATTTTAGTGTGTCATACCTAGTGTTCTTTTTTTGTTTCTTGTTCCACCTTTAAGCTGCTTACCTTGCCTTGTTCTTGGTTTCTAGATGTTGGAGTCATTGCTACCCTATATAGTATTTTCTTATGGTGCTAGTCATCGTACTCAAAACCTAGCATCTGTTGAATGGACAATCTATGCACCTACATATGAGTTGATATGTCTACATGGTGTTTTCCTTGGTCATGCAACTAATAATATTGTGGAATACAATGCAGTTATTGAGTTATTAACTGACACCATTTCATTTGGCATCCGTCATATTATTGTACGTCTTGATTCACAACTAGTGGTGTTGCAATTGAGTAACGTTTATTCCATTGAAAATCCTACATTTTTATGGGTATACTTGAGAATTATCCTCTTGGAAAGACATTAGGTAAGATGGTAGGAATTTTATATTATAAACGTTAAAAGTTTCAAAAAAGTGTTTGTCGTGAGACCAAAATATCAAAATGTTGAAACACATGGCTTCATATACATATGCCTCAAGGATTCTTCTCACTATAAAAAATGACTTCCCGTGCCACTCGATGGAGTAGTCAACCAATGGATGCTGACACGCCAAATGTATTGCATTGGTAGCGTCGGGGTAACTCATCCACAGTGATGGCAGGGATGTTCATGGTCAATCCCTCAAGATTTGGTTCGATCTCCTCGAGATATTTAGCTACCACCCCTCGACCCACCACTGTGCCTATCTCCCCACATCTCTGGATAGAAGATGATTCTGGAGTCCTAAAATGAGCCACATCTGCATTGTTTAGAGAACTTGATTAGTCTCAGATAAATAACAAAAACATTTTAAAATTAAAATACCAAAAAAAACATATAATGAAAAAATTATTCTTACCTATCTCTCCTCACTGAGAACCCTCAGGTAAAGCTAAGTCAAGGTCTCCATGGAAGTTAGTCTTGACATATGCATAGTCCTCAAAAATGAAAATTTGATCCCTCAACCACAGGAAGAAAGCATGATCATACATAATGATTGGAATGCCTCCATGACGGGCCATAAAATCTACCCATCTTTTCATCTGAGGATCCTGTGGAATAGGTGTTCCCCATTCCACATGTTGTAGGTGAAAAATGGGGACCCTCTCTAGGAAGAAGGATACCAAAATATATCCATACTTGAATTTTTTCAATCGGCCGATCCTACACTTTGTCAATTGTTTCTTCATGTTTTTTAGAAGACCCTCATACCAATTGAAAACCCGAGGCTCCATACACTCTATAGCATACTGAAAATGGCTTTGTAAATCCATATGAGGATCTGCACTCTTTGCCATCTAAGTGATAGTGTAGAGGATAGTTCTCAAAGGAAAATCTCGAACATCCTTTATGGAAACTTTTCCACTATGCTTCTCTGTACCAGGTAAATAGTGATGTGCTACATAATAATCCATGGGTTCACCACTGCCTCTACTTCCCGATAGTGACACCTGAGAGCCTCGACGAGATAACCCATTCAAGAAGTAAATGTCATCAATATCTAAGGTGAGTGTATGCACACCCACATGAAAATCTTGCTCATTGACATCCCACATGTGGACTAAGTATTCCAATAGACTCAACTGGGCTCTCATGCCTTGGAATTCAAAAAAATTGAGCAAGCCACACTCCTGAAGTGCCATGACAATGCCCAGATCATTCATGACAATTGTAATCCTCCTCCTAGTTCTCTCGTTCCTTCCAATCGATCATAATGACTGATGAAAACCTCCCAAACAAAATTAAAAGATTATTAGCTTCATCAAAATTTCAAAGTTGGAAGTTTTCCTAGCTCTATCTATCTTTTTAAATTTTGAGTTATGGTCATCGAAGGGGATCTTTTTCCCACAGTGTGTCCTCATCGCACCCCAACTGTGGAACCCTTGCGATGATTTGGGATCATCCCAGTTCATGATAGGGTGATCCTACGACGATCTTAAAGTGCAATATCCCTTAAAAAAATTCCCATAACTTAGAATTGAACCATTAAAAATGAAAAATTCAACCATGAAAAGAGAGAGGGGAAGAAGAATACCTAGTTCACAGGAGCGGCTCGAGAAATCGTCCACTAGATGCTCTAGAATCGTCACTTGAAAATCAAAGAAAAAAGGGGGGTTTTGGCACTTATTCGGTGAAAATGCAAATGAAATGGTAAAAGAACTACGTTGACCTATTTTATTAACTTTTACCATTTTAATTTCAAATTAAATTAATTTTTAAATATTTTTACCTATGCCCTAAACCTAATGAACTCTACAAAGTGTCTATATTGCAGATTGAAATATATGAGGACCAGAATTTGATATGGATCACACTTTTTTGGTTTTTGCGTGTTTTTAGGATGTATATATATTTTTAGGGTTTTTCAGGAAAAACTTCAAGCATGGTGTTTTTTTTATTTCTCACGTTTGTGAAACTATGAGAATATAATCGAGTAACCTTTTATCGCTTTTTTTTGGACATGTAATGGTAATACAGAAAACAAACCCTATGGCATCCCCTTTAAGCTCTTTTCAAGATCCCTAAACATGAAAATATAGCCAAGCGACCTTGTTCATTTCACGCTCGTAAAAGTATTTGAAGAAAACATCTAATGAGCAGTAGATTATCTCTTTTTCGGTCTCATCAGACTAACTTATGAAAAAGGAAATTTTGGAGTTTTCTTTAACTGTTTTTCAGACTCTCTAAATGTGAAAAACCCATGATTTTTCCTTCTTTGGACTCGTAAAACAAGAATTGAAAGGCCCATATTGGACCGAACCAATCCTTCCTATGGTTCGTAAAAAATACTATGAGGGACTCATCTGAAGGATGAGATTACATTACAAGAATATGTTATCCTCCTCAAGCTTGAGTAAAAATAAAGAGGTACTTGCAAGAAATGGTGGGGGAAAATTGGGAAATAAATGTATATCTGTATTTGTGTTAGTGGCAGTGAGTCACTCTTGAACATGACACCCCTCTTCATCATTGTATATGGGTTGGGAAATTCATTTGTCTCTCATTTGACCATCTACAAGTCCATAGGTTGGGTCCTCCTTGAGTCAATATTGCCAAGAAAATTGTCGTGTCATTCATATGTTGA
>ML788822.1:221729-254342 GCA_009831015.1 Picea engelmannii
TCAACTCGGGAAGGTAGACTTAGAGGAACCAGCACAGGAAATGCAGGGTTGAAGAGGGGGTTTAAAGAACGTCAAACTAATCTCTGAACTGTTAAAAGAAACTTGTTGGAAGAAGCTATTGTACTCTACTCTGTTCTACACTCGTTCTTCACTACTATGTACTACTCTGCACTAACTTCATAAAACTGTTTTGTAAAAAGTGATCATATGCATGTAAAATGTCTAATGCACACTGATGGCTGAAAACAATTAAGTTTTTGCTACTTATTACTCCACACAACTCAACAACCTTCTATTTTATAATGCAATGAAACTCTCTATTGTAATCGAATGAAAACTTCTCTATCTCATGAGATATCCAGGCTAGTTCCTGAATGTTAAGCAGTCTGAATGTGAAAACTAAAAGAAATGAAATCAATGGCTGAAAAGATAACGTCTAAACTTGAACCTTGAAATGCTAAAACCTATGTTGCAATTGAATGAAATGCTTTTTCTGTTCTATTAAACCAATGAGAAAAATGACAATGTAGATTGGGATCGAATCTTTGTTGAAAGATGGTGTTCAAATCTGAAGATGGAGTCTACTGTAAATGCAATGTATACAACTCTGTTTCCATCGAAGGGGGCCCTGCCTTCTCTGTCAACAGGCCGTTCTTTAAATCAACGCATACTGAAAACGAATAACTTACAGCAAACTTACAATGACATAAATCGTATCAATGAAACTCTTAACTACTTCATTGAAAAGAACAATACAAGTGCTTGGAGATTTCCATTCCTCTATTTAATCTATGCTCCGTCTATCTTCCTCTCCCATTTTCTTGAGCATAGCAGCTCTGTATATAACATTTCATATACCCCACAATGCATGGCTTTTGCACCCTAGATAAACAAGTAGTTACAAAACGGTTTTAAGAGTATCACTGGAGAATGAGACACGTTTTACATAACCAATAGATTTAAGATTTCCTTTACCCATGTCATGAGATTACATATACTTGAAAAATGGTTTTCTTCCCTACATTATACATGCACGAATCTATATATGTGAAGTGGCATAGAAAAATACTTGATGCCAGCTGTTGAGTGCTCGTTGAGAACCAACGATTCAAAGTCCAGCACACATGTTTCGATTTAGTAGCATCATGATTAACAAACAGTTTCCCCCCCTGCATTATACATGCATGGATTTATGAAGTGGCATAGGGCGCCAACTATTATGTCAAGGAAAGGTCCAGCTATAGTGATTCCTCCTCAAATCACAGAGCACTCTGTTTAGCTGTTCAGAGTCAAACTTATCTTGGTATTTATAATGGCTGGCATTTTGCATATTACCCAATAACTCTAGAAATTGAATTAAATGATGACCTTAACAATTTGCATTATAAGATACACATCTTGAATAATATTGTCGATATCTTTCTACTTGGAAAATTAAGAAGAAAGCATTCCCTTGGACCAAATGGAACACAAACATACCCCGGTCCTCCACTAGAACTACCAGAGATAACAATAACTCCATGTCTTTTTGCAAGCCATTTAACAACTTCAACATCATCAGAAGCATCACTTGGTAACGTTTCCCAGAAATAAATTTCTCCTTGTCCGCCCTTTACAGTATTTGCACCAAGAGGTGGCAGTGCATCCAAAATTATATCTCTGTTTAACTTTTGAACCCTTTCCTTCACCCATTCAGGGCCAAGCTCCAGTGAATACAGAGCAAGATTTTGTCCAATGATTGAAGCACATATTGGGATATTATCTTGTGTTTTGAGCAGTTGTGCTCCAAGGCCCTTGACTTTAGAAGGATATGCTATATATCCAATTCGCCAGCCCATCATACCATAAGCTTTAGAAAAAGAGAATACATTGATAATGTGTGGAGCCTCTACAAGTATATTTCAACCCATCATACATAAAATACTTATAAGTATTATCCACTACAAGCCAACACCCTACATTTTTGCAAAGTTCAGATATTCTCTGCAGAAGAGGATTATTGTTGCATTTATAGTTGAATTATTTGCTCATTTGTGGTTTTGGAAGCACTTCATGATTTCTGTATACAACAGAACATATATGTGTAACAGAATATGAATAGCACAGAAAGAATGCCATTTGCTTAACAAAAGACTTCAGGAGAGTAAACAATATATTCAAGAACCAGCAAGAAAATGTTATAAATCCGGAGCCCAACATTCCCCCATGCCTAGCCTTTTGCATGTCCTCATGCAAACGAATTCACCTCTTTAACACTGGCACGGTAATAGAATGTTAATAGTCCCAAGAACTGTCCATCTTGATTAATCGGAACTGCTGAGAAGAACCCCTGTATTCTGAGCATATGTTGTCAACTCATTCATTCATCATTTAGATGGAAAATCTTCAATCACTTTTTATTTCAGTTGATCCTTTTTTTATTGCAGCAAACATAAACTATTCAAAGGTGCTATCTTTTATTCACTATCCTACCTACCTACTTAAAGAAATGAAACATTTCTTTAAGTATAGGCAAATAACCAATGTAGCCACCATCTTAGTAGAATCAATAATGAATTCATGCCCTTTAATAGAAGATATAGATGTATAATTGCCAAGGCATGCTGAGCAAGCAACCCTGGTTGCTTGATTTCCAAGAATTATTGAAGAAGAAGAGCATCTGAAGGCTATAGAATAGATTGAAACCAATGTTCAATATGATTATGCATACCATGTTCTTTTGTTGCTGGAGTTTCTAATTGCTCATTGTTTTATGTAGGCTGGCAAAGGTGTTCACACAGAACCACTGAATCTACTATTTCCTCCTCCATCTCTTGAGCTGCAGAGATCTCTTCAAGTTCCTGCAATATGCACGAAAGTTCCTACAATAATCTCTTCTTCCGTTCATTCAATCGTGAATCCATTAGTCAATTTTTGTGATTTTTTTCTTTTGTTGTGGGTGGTTTGCTAAAAAATTTGAAAGTCACATCAACTAATAATAATTTTGAAACCCACACTAGCTTGAAATAAAATGAAATGCACTCTTGCTGAATGGAAATTTGCTTCTACTGAATCAAATGCACACCGTCTTATACTGATGAACTCAACTGCTGAATCAAATCTAATACTGCTGAAATCAAGACTCTGCTGCTGTTGAATAAAATCTACTAAAATGAAAACCTCTTTGTTGCTAAATGTAATCTAACACTGTTGAAATGAACCACTTGCACACTAATGAATTTGAAAGCACTCTTTACTTCTAAATAAATACTTGCAGAAATCAAATCTACTTGGCAAAGCTTCAGAGGAACCTACTACAGCAGATGCGTAGGTTCTCACCTCCCGTCTTATAGCTCCTCCTCCCCTTTACCTTCCATAAAACACAGTACCCACTCTCCAATCCTTTTTAGTACCTCCCCGACAACGACGCCAAAATGTCGAGCTGAATATATATAACATATGAATCAACATTTAATTGTCAACTCGGGAAGGTAGACTTAGAGGAACCAGCACAGGAAATGCAGGGTTGAAGAGGGGGTTTAAAGAACGTCAAACTAATCTCTGAACTGTTAAAAGAAACTTGTTGGAAGAAGCTATTGTACTCTACTCTGTTCTACACTCATTCTTCACTACTATGTACTACTCTGCACTAACTTCATAAAACTGTTTTGTAAAAAGTGATCATATGCATGTAAAAGATCTAATGCACACTGATGGCTGAAAACAATTAAGTTTTTGCTACTTATTACTCCACACAACTCAACAACCTTCTATTTTATAATGCAATGAAACTCTCTATTGTAATCGAATGAAAACTTCTCTATCTCATGAGATATCCAGGCTAGTTCCTGAATGTTAAGTAGTCTGAATGTGAAAACTAAAAGAAATGAAATCAATGGCTGAAAAGATAACGTCTAAACTTGAACCTTGAAATGCTAAACCCTCTGTTGCAATCGAATGAAATGTTATTTATGTTCTATTAAACCAATGAGAAAACGGACAATGTAGATTGGGATCGAATCTTTGCTGAAAGATGGTGTTCAAATCTGAAGATGGAGTCTACTGTAAATGCAATGTATACAACTTTGTTTCCATCGAAGGGGGCCCTGCCTTCTCTGTCAACAGGTCGTTCTTTAAATCAACGCATACTGAAAACGAATAACTTACAACAAACTTACAATGACAGAAATTGTATCAATGAAACTCTTAACTACTTCATTGAAAAGAACAATACAAGTGCTTGGAGATTTCCATTCCTCTATCTAATATATGCTCCGTCTATCTTCCTCTCCCCTTTTCTCGATCATAGCAGCTCTGTATATAACATTTCAGATCCCCCACAATGCATGGCTTTTGCGCCCTAGATAAACAAGTAGTTACAAAACGGTTTTAAGAGTATCACTGGAGAATGAGACACGTTTTACATAACCAATCGATTTAAGATTGCCTTTACCTGTGTCATGAGATTACATATACTTGACAAATGGTTTGCTTCCCTGTGTTATACATGCATGAATCTGTATATGTGAAGTGGCATGGAAAAATACTTGATGCCAGCTGTTGAGTGCTCGTTGTGAACCAATGATTCAAAGTCCAACACACATATTTCGATTTAGTAGCATCATGCTTAACAAACAGTTTTCCCCCCTACGTTATACATGCACGGATTTATGAAGTGGCACAGGGCGCCAACTATTATGTCAAGGAAAGGTCCAACTATAGTTATTCCTCCTCAAATCGCAGAGCACTCTGTTTAGTTGTTCAGAGTCAAACTTATCTTGGTATTTATAATGGCTGGCATTTTGCATATTGCCCAATAACCGTAGAAACTGAAGTAAATGATGACCTTAACAATTTGCATTAGAAGATACACATCTTGAATAATATTGTCGAGATCTTTCTACCTGGAAAATTAAGAAGAAAGAATTCCCTTGGACCAAATGAAACACGAACATACCCTGGTCCTCCACTGGCACTACCAGGGATAACAATAACCCCATGTCTTTTTGCAAGCCATTTAACAACTTCAACATCATCAAAAGCACCACTTGGTAACTTTGCCCAGAGATAAATTGCTCCTTGTCCGCCCTTGACAGCATTTGCACCAAGAGGTGATAGTGCATCCAAAATTATATCTCTGTTTAACTTTTGAACCCTTTCCTTCACCCATTCAGGGCCAAGCTCCAGTGAATACAAAGCAAGCTTTTGTCCAATTATTGAAGCACATATTGGGATATTATCCTGTGTTTTGAGCAGTTGTGCTCCAAGGCCCTTGACTTTAGAAGGATATGCTATATATCCAATTCGCAAGCCCATCATACCATAAGCTTTAGAAAAAGACAATACATTGATAATGTGTGGAGCGTCTACAAGTATATTTCAACCCATCATACATAAAATACTTATAAGTATTATCCACTACAAGCCAACACCCTGCATTTTTGCAAAGTTCAGATATTCTCCGCAGAAGAGGATTATTGTTGCATTTATAGTTGAATTCTTCACTCATTTGTGGTTTTGGAAGCACTTCATGATTTTTGTATACAACGAAACATATATGTGTAACAGAATATGAATAGCACAGAAAGAATGCCATTTGCTTAACAAAAGACTTCAGGAGAGTAAACAATATCTTCAAGAACCAGCAAGAAAATGTTATAAATCCGGAGCCCAACAACCGTCTTACATGGATGCTATTTTATTTTAATGTAAAATAGCATATGTGCGGACATGTCCCAATAAAGTATCCACACATGCATAATCCAACTTAGTTACATATATTAGGCTCCTATATATATTTGGAATGTGCAGAACTCGAGGGAAAGTTCTAATCCTTCCATCTTTCAACAACAACTTAACTCTTCCACATCCCATTATTTTGGCTGTCGATTATTCTCCTAGGAAGACATCACCACTGCCATACTCTTCATATTCATAAAACCACTTCTTGTGAGGATTCATATGAAAGGAAACACCTAATTCAGTCAGCCATACATCACAATATGCATGTGTACTTGTAGAGTTTAGGTAAACATCATTGTCTTTTGTGGAGTTTTTCACCTTTGTAGAAGAGGCATCAATAGACCCCTTTTCTTTATCAACATTCTTAGAAATGAAATCTTTCTTATAATTCCTAGCTTTACCACATTTCCATCATTTCCTCAAATATTTTGCTAGGGATTTAGATCTTCCTTTAGATTTATATCCCCCCCCCCCAAAGTCTTGTTTTTATTCCTATCTTGGGGATTACCTCTTATTGATACAGAATATATTTACAGAATGAAATGAATATAGATTATTATAAAAATATGCTTAACACAGAATAAACAGATATACAGTAAAAATGGTTTCTATTCAATAAGGAAATAAGTTGTAACTATAAAATGCAGCGGAAACAAGCTTGCTATAATGGTGGCAACTTATCTCTCAGAAGAGATGTGAAGGTTGTGCTCATTCGCAAGAAGATGATTACAATGAGGCTTCAAAGGCCTTTTTACAATAAAAAATGAATGTCAAAATCCCTAGACATCCAAAAAACCTAACCCTAGGAGATGAAGCACCAGAAGTCATGTGGGCCTCGTTTGGGTAAGTTAGTACATCAACTTCTTGGGGTCGTAACTTTTGCATATGATCTCCATTTTAGGGACACGATAGCCCATTGGAAAGGTATATCAAGGGAATACACATTTTGATTGTATCTATCATAGGTCATTCTGACTGTGGTGAGCCCTAAAAACCATTGTTTAGGGCCTCAAAACGGCCTCGCAAGTCAGAGACCCAAAAACTAGGGAAAAAATGGAAAAATGAGACAATTGGAATAGGTGGGAGGCCACTGAAATCCATATAGATCAATCCTCCCCCCTTAGAAATAAATTGTCTCCATTACATTGAGTTTCCCCATCATATGAAGAAATATTTGCTGAATTTGGCCCCGACTGAGCCACTTTCCTTGGTGCAGGATTTTCCCTTCTTTGACAACTTGATAAAGATGGATCCTTTGTTGGCGAGTTCCCTTGATCTATTTTTCCAAAATATGATCATTGGATGCCTGTTGTATGCAGTCGTGGCTGATCTCTCTTGGTGTCAGTTGTTCTTCTATCTCTGAGGTGTCCAATAATGGTGGGAAATACGGTCGAAGGATATCCACATTGATTATTGGGTGTAAGCCAAGGAAAGGAGGAATGTTGCACTCAAAATAATTATTACCCACAACCTTGGTGATGGTGTATGGACCATAATGGCGTGGGTGAAGCTTCTAATGGGGTCCTATAAGGTGATCTTTCTAGAAGTGCAACCAAACTTTGTCGCCCACCTGAAACTTATGTGCCACCCGATGTTGATCATGGCGCTGCTGGTACTTTTCATTGGACTTCTGTAGGATATCTTGAACATGTTGGTAGATGTGATGGATCTGCTCAATGAACCGGGTGGATTTGTCAACTTCAGTTGGAGCAGGAGATGATTCAGTCGAGGTGACCATAAGGGGTAGTGCAACATCTATGGGACCCAATGGTTGGAATCCCAACCCCACCTGAAAGGGGTTGTGGCTGATTGAGCTATGCAAGGCTCGGTTGTAGCTATGCTAAACATAGGGGAGACTCTCATCCCATGTGCAAGGGTGCTTGGAATTATACATGCGCAGGATATGAACGAGCATTCGATTTATGACTTCGGTTTGGCCATCTGTCTGGGGGTGGAAGGTCATGAATTTGGTAAGCTTGGTGTCCAATAATGACCAGAGGCTTGACTAGAATGTGTTGAGAAATCGATTGTCCCAATCTGAAAAAATGGTTTGTGGGATTCCAAAATATACCTAGACTTGTTCAAAGAGGAGCTTGGCAGTGGCCTCTGTTGTGAAACTCTTCTTGCAGGTGGCCATAATTTCCATCTTAGAAAAGTGATCCATAGCCACAAAATAAATTCATTTCCCCACTTGGTGGATGGGAGGCTTGACATGTAGTCCATTGAGATGGGTTCCTGTCACCTGTCAGGAGTAGGCAGAGGGGTGTACAGGCCCTGTTTCTCAGTTGTCGGTTTGGCAATCACATAGGAAATGTAAGACCTGATATACTTTTTGACCTCATGTTGAATTTTTTTCCAGTAGAAATGTTTCTGTAGCATTTCCACTGTATTTTTGATGCCGAAGTGTCCTACCACCCAACTGTAGTGGTTTTCCCATATCATCTTCGATCGCTCACTTGATGGAATGAAGATATGGCCCAGACGACACAACAACCCATCCTAAAGATGGAAATTAGCGACAACTACATTTGCGCCCAACATTTGGTAGGTGGTAGCGAAGTCTGGGTCTATCTCATAGATTTGGAGCCATCCATAGATCTCATGGCCACAATATTATAGCACTGTGGTGAGTTTCATGACTGGAGGTCTGCTGAGGCAATCAACGATGCAGTTGGTGCTTTGCAATTTATACTTGATGTTGAGGTGGAATTGTTGAAAGTACATGGACCACTTTTGATGGTGGTCATTCTGCAATTTTCCTTGTGTGTACATAAACTGTGGTGGCTTATTCTCAGTGTGGATGACTTTCTCCTTCCCAAGAATGTAATGTATCCACTAGTGGTAGGCTTGCACAATGGAGTACATTTCTTTTTCATAAGTAGGGTACTTACAAACAACATCTTATAGTGTATCACTATGATAGGCCATGGGGTGGTCGTGATGAGTGATAACAATGCCCACAAAATAGTCTGAAGCATCTGTCTCGATCTAAAAGGGATGTTGCAAGTCCGGTAGTGAAAGTACTGGGGTTGATCACAAGCGTTGCTTCAAATAATCAAACGCTTGTTGTTGGGATTGAACCCACACACATTTCACCTTACCACCACCCTTGGTTACTTGGATGAGGTCCCATGCAATATGGGAGAATCCCAACACAACTTGCGGTATAAATTGGCAAGGCCCAAGAAGCTTTGAAGCTTAGTGAGTGTGGTTGGGGCTATCTAGTTACAAATGACTTGGATTTTGGCTAGATCCACATGTACGCCATGTTGATCAATGATGTAGCCTAGGTAATGAATCTTGTCCATGCCAAAGGATCATATTTCCAAGTTGGTGTAGAGTTGGTGCTGTTGTAGCATGTGTAGAACCAGTTGAATATGCTGCAAGTGTTCTGCCCAAGTTTTTTTGTAAATGAGGATGTCATCCAGATACACCACTACAAAATTATTAGTGAATGGTCACAGGATATAGTCCATCATCCTCATGAAAGTGGCTGGAGCATTTTTCAAACAAAATGGCATGACTAACCATTCAAAAAGACCTTCCTTTGACTTGAAGGTGGTCTTCCATACATCTGTCTATTCTATCAGGACCTAGTGGTAGACAAACTTAAGATCAATCTTAATGAAGTATTTGGCCCCCATGAGCTAATGAAGAAGCTCATCGATTCGGGGAATCGGGTACCCATTTTTTACTGTGATTTTATTCAGGGCCCAGTAATCAATGCAGAGTCACCAGGTTCCATGTTTCTTCTATACTAGCATGATTGGCCTCCCACAAGGTGATGACATGCAACAAATGTTCCCCTTGTGGAGTAGTTCCTGGATCTACTGCTTGATCTCCTCATTCTCTAGGAGAGAGAGATGGTAGAATAGCCCATTGGGAAGCGATGCATCAGGGGTAAGATCGATGGGGTGCTTGACCTGACAATGCAAAGGTACCCCGGTAGGTGAGGAGAATATATTTGAGTATTCTTCCATGACCTTGTCCACTTGCTTCTGTTGTATGGAGAGGTCGGTCACAAAGAACCTAGATGTGGCTGTGATCTTTCACTCATTCTGAGAGAGAATCATGAAGAAGACAAACTTCCCTATCTAAGAGATGATATTTCTACATTTCTTTACATATATTTAGGAAATAGCACTGGGTCGGACTGCCTCGGGTATCATGTACAATTTCTTGTTCATAGTAATAATAACACTGCGAGGCCTATACTCATATACAATGTGATGTTTCCATAAATATGGTTGGCCCAAAATAAAATTACAAACTTCAAGAGGGGAAACATCACACAATACCTCGTCTTTGAAGGGATTTATGCCATATGACATGTGACATTGTTGGATGACGCAGATGTCGCTTCCTTTGCAGAGCCATCCGATGGTGTAGTGTTGCAGGTGCAACAATGTCGACAGGGCGAGTCACTTGATAGCCTCGGGTTAGATGAAATTCTTCTAGCTACTTCTATCAATGATGAAGTGCATCTTGCTACCCTTCACCCACATCTATGAATAGAAAAGGCAACTTCCTTCCTCTAGATCGTCTAGTTCACCGGGCTGGATCTTGGTAGTAGCAACAGTATCATTGGGTTATGTGTCTATGATTTGTCTCCCCCTTTCTATTTCTGACTTAGAGTCAAAACCCACATCTCATTCAGAGGCTTTCACTCAACCACTAGCGTCTGCTTCGAGTGACAATCAACAATGTTATGCTAGGGGCTCTTATGGAAGTCGCACCACTTCCCGGTATATTTGTTTGTCTTTTCGGTGTCCTTCTTTTCTTACGACCTAGATTGGTTGTCCTAAGGTTGTTTGTCTTTTCTCTATCCTTTTTTCTATGGGTTGGGGCCACCCTTTCCTAGATTTTTCTATGAGGGGTTCCCAGGCCCAAATTGCCACATCTTTTGTTTGAGCTTCTCCTCAATTTTGACGACATATCGGTAGGCCATGCCCAAGGATGAAAGGTATAGAAATTCCATTTCAGCTTGGATGTATCAATGAAAACCATCGCGATACTTTAGCACCAAATGTCGCTCAAAATATTTGATACCCATCTTGGTGCGCAAGGTATGGAAGATATTTGTGAACTCATGCACCACTTGGTCTCTTTCCTAACCCAGTGTGGTCTATTTTTTGTATAGGTTGTCATAACTTCCAACATGGTAGTATTGTTCCTTAATAACATTCCTGAAGGACTCCCAAGTGACTGCAACTGTAAATAATGATAGTTCCTCTATTTCCTTTTTCTCACAGAAAGTTTCCCACCAACAGTTGACATGGGGGACAACTTTGAGGAGTGCAAAAGTAATCGTTTCTCTATTTGAGAAGTTATGGACAGAGAAATACCCTTCTAGAAGATTCAACCATTTTTCTACCACATCTATGTCTATCTAAACTTCAAATATAGTAATATCAAAGTTGATTTGTACCTTGAAGGGGGCGGCGCCTCCGTTTGAGGAAGATGCGTTGCATGTTGGTAGTCATCTAAGAATTTTCTCAAAACTCTCCATAATCTTGTTCCTTTGTTGTGTGAGGGCTTCCTAGAGAAAATTTTTGAAGGGATCTTCTATCTCATCATCATTCTTTCTTCTGTCGTGAGAGGTCATTTGGGCATGCGAGAGATTTTGTCCTCAAGAGAAATAAGCTCGAGACCCAATTCTTTGTACCCTGACCTCGTTGTGGACATGCATTAAGAACGACAAGGAGAAGACCGCTCTGATACCACTAATCCAGAATATATTTGCAGAACGAAATGAATATAGACTATTATCAAAATATTCTTAACACAAAATAACAGATATACAGTAAAACTAGTTTCTATTCAATAAGGAAATAAGTTGAAACTGTAAAATGTAGCGGAAACAAGATTTCTAGAATGGTGGTGGCTTATCTCTAAGAAGATATGTGACGGTTGTTCTCATTCGCAAGAAGATGATTACAATGAGGCTCTGAAGGCATTTTTATAATAAAAAGGGAATGTCAAAAACCCTAGACATCGAAAAAACCTAACCCTAGGAGATGAAGTGCCATAAGTCATGTGGGCCCCATTTGGGTAAGTTAGTACATCAACTTCCCGGGGTCATAACTTTTGCATACGATCTTCATTTTAGGAGCATCATATCCCATTGGAAAGGTCTATTCGAGGAATACACATGTTGCTACTATCTATCATAGGTCACTCTAATCGTGGCGAGCCCTAAAAAACGTTGTTTAAGGCCTCAAAACGGCCCCACCAGTCAGGGACCTGGAAACTAGGGAAAAAACTACCAAAATGATCCAGTTGGAATAGGCGGGAGGCCACTGAATTCCATATAGATCACTTATATATAAAGCATTTGTGCTATGAATAGCCATGATTTTCTGCTTCATCTCTTCCGATAACAAGGATGCAACTACTTCCTCATACTTCAATGTATATTGAGTGGTACTATTGATTGTTACAACCAAATTATCCCAGGAGTTTGGAAAAGAACATAACAAAGTAATACATTTATCTTCTTTTGCAATCGTAATATTAACAAAGATAGGTTGACTTACCAAATTATTGAAGGCATTTAGATTCTCTGTCACAAAATATCCATCTTCCATCCTAAGATGATACAATTTCTTTCAAAGAAACAACTCGTTTACCAGGGACTTTGAATGATACAAAATCCCTAACTTTTTCCATATTTCCTTGGCTGTAGATTTATCCCAACATGTTCAATAAAATTGAATTTTCAAGGAAGATTATAATTGTACTTCTTTCTCTTCTATCAAAATTCTCCCAATCTTCTTTCGACATACTAGTATATTTATTACTAGTAGTTTGTGTACCGGTAGATTGTACACTAGTAGGTTGTGTACTAGGATCCATAGCTATCCATTTTTCTTCATCTACAATAAATTCCTCCATATTGAGCTTATATAGCTCAAAGTTTTGACCGTTAAAATTTTCAATCTCGATTCTAGAATTGCTCACCATTTACTATCAAAACATGAATCACCACTGCAAAGCTCCCATTGAACCCGTGTTTATAAACACGTGAATCACCACTGCAAATCTTCTGCTGAACCTAGGTTTATCATAAACCCAAGATAAACTTGATCTATAGACCGAGCCAAACCCTCAACAACAAAGGCGTCCCCCTGAATCCAAAAACATGTTGTGACACCAAATGTAAGTTTTAAACCTATGAAGTAAAGAAATGCATACTTATTCTTAAGAAAAATAGAAATTAATCAGTGGCTCATACACATAGTACACATAGATATATGTTGGAAACCATTAACTGAGAGAAAACCAACCTTCCTTGGTGCCACACCTCTCAAATTTTCATTGTATTAATTTCACCATTCATAATACAATATATAAAATATTTTAGATATTTTGTAGCTATGAAAACCCTAATCCATTAATCAAGTATTAATTTAGAAAACCGCTAAAAATAGAGAAAAATGCTAAAACAGAAAAAACCACCCAAAAACATTTTTTGAGGTGTTGCCCCGAATGCTTCACATAAACAGGGGGTGGGGAGGAATCCTAGCCCCTCATGGGACCCCCCCTCGGGCAGTTCCCGATGTACATGCCCACAAAGAGTGATGGTGGTATTGTCAGATGCATTCATCAAATAATATAACACCTACTCAACAATAGTAACACCTACTCAACAATAAAATAATATAACACCTACTCAACAATAGTAATCACATATTTGAAACTCTTTATAAATCATATGGACCCAAATAATTAATTACAAAGGAATCCTTTTGAACATGAAATATCCAAGTGAAATAGAGATGACAAGGTTCCTATCTCGTCACCATGCCTTAACGTGAATCCCATGGAATGTTATAAAAGAAATAAATGCACAAGGATACTTCATTGTTTGAAAAAGAGATGGGTAGAGTGTGAGATTTCTTAGGCGTAGTATTAAGAGTAGTTAACTCATTTTCTTGTCTATTTATACTAATATTAATTATCAATATTCGATAGCACTAAGCCAGTGAGGAGATTCACTTATTTTCACAAGCAACAGGTCACCTGTCATCAAAGAACACAAGATACAGATTGAGAGATGGAAGTAATACACAGTTCAGCCTAAGATATGTCCAAATAAAAATGGATATCCAAGTTGGAACCTTGCTACAAGAAAAATACAGGCATTAAAAGTTTGACAACTATTTGTGTTTGCAAGGGAGTATGGACGGAGGGAAGACCCTTGTCTTCTTCTCGATCAACTAGTGCCCCCAAACCCTCGTCATAGGTCCGTGATCAATGAACATGTTTTATTGTAGTTGGTCATCATCTAGACCACATTTTTAGAAGGGGAACCCTTCACTACCAAATATTTAGAGTTTCTCGCCTTCCCGAGGAAGTCATAGTAGGGAGGAATATTATGTAATGATTTCTCCTTGTCTAAAAAAATCCAAAATGTAATGGGAATGGGAAGCGTAGGGAAGATGTAAAATTATTAATTGGAAAGTCATGTAATTAGGAAGGTCAACAGTCCACCCTTAGTTATAAAATAAATTCAATGTAACCTAAGAGAAAGAGGGTGTCATTCCCCATATTATAATAATAATAATAATAATAATAATAATAATAATAATAATAATTATTATTATTATCCTAAGACGGTCATAATAAATACTTATGTGAATAAATAATAATAAAGTAGTATATAATAATTACCCTAAAGGGGGTTCATAATGAGTACTTATTATGGATATTTGAGTAATTAATTAAAATGGTAAAATAAGTAACACCAATCTATGGAAAAAACCTAAAAATATAATAAAGAATTCAAGTGGATCCTAGGGATCGATTGCTTGGATTCTATATAAGGAGGGGAAAGAAGGAGAAAATGACATCTCTCTTTTGGCTGAGATAGAGAGATGGCAAGGCTAAAGAATCACTGGTATAGTAGTATATTGAGGGCACGAGGGTGACTTGCTACGGAATATTGAAGTATAAAGGTCTACAGTTGGGTGGAAAGTCATCCCCCACTTTGTGTCGCGGTTGGTCAAATAAAATAAGATCAAAGTATGGATATGCTTCTGGGGTCACCTATTGAACGTACTTGGTTTCCAAGTAAGTTACTGATGCCATATTCCTTGAAAGCTATGAAATATTGAATAATCTATCTCTATTTTGTCAAATCCAGTTTATTATTTTTCTTGTTTACCTATGAATTTGATTTATCAAATTGAATGGTGATACAATGAAATGATCAAATTGAAAAAAAATAGTTCCACCTTGAACAAGATCTCTTCTATACACATTATTGTTTATTTTCCATGCCATGTAGTGATCTAAGTATGATTAAGTTTCTTATGTAAAGAGAATTATTGCAAAAAATAATGTAGTGTCAATTGGATAATTAACAACATTCATTACTGCGTTATTGCATCTTTGTTTTAAGTTACATATAGAAACAAGATACATCAATAAACAAGATAAGGGAATTATGTCGTGGTCATGCATTGTTGACTGCATGATAACTAATATGTATCATAATTTTTTTCCTTACACTTGATATTATAGGCTCAAAGGTTTAGTTATGGACATTAAGAAGAGACCATCATGTATGAAGTACTGTGCAAAATTAGTCTATGTAAGTGGAGGAACTAAAGAAGGAACTCACTATTGTAGGCACATGAATATATATAGGGGATCTATATGATGGTATTATTGAAGGTTAACATTGTATTATGGTAAGGGAAATATGTGAAACTTTATCTTAATTATCCGTAAAAAAATCATCCTTCTTGTTGAAAGAAGAGGAAATGATGATCAAGAAACAATTGGTATGACATGAAACTCATAATGATACTTTGTTGAGTTATCTTAGGTGGATAAACTTAACTAGGTGGATGTTTTGATGATAAATGATTTAGAGATAAAATATAGTATCGACTATATATTTATGCAGGATTTTGCTGATGAATCATGGTACAAACACTCTTGATATTTTGATCTGCATGTGATATGTGTTAATATGATGATAATTTCATGATGTTATGCTATGATTACATGTGGTTCCATCTGTTATGTTGAAGAAATGTTATGTCCTTGATAAAGATATATTGAGTATCTCCTGATGAGATGACATGATGTGATTGTCTATAATTATTTTATGATAAGATGTTTTATGATGACATGTGGGGAGCATGTGGTGATGATAATGGTGTTGTATTCTCACGATGAAATGTGGGAGCTAGCATGTGGTGATGATAATGGTGTTGTATTCTCACGATGAAATGTGGGGGCTAGCATGTGGATTCTTTACTTGAGATGTTGGTATAATGACTAATGCAATGATTTGATGTTGTGAGGTGGTGATTTTCAGGTTATCCACTAGTGGGCTAAGAGGGCCATGATTGTGCGTCGAGAGGGCCGGTTTATTCAACGATCTCATGGGAGCCCATAACCACGAAGGATAAAATTTCAAGTAACATCTTATGGGATTGGTAAAACTCAATCTAGTACTTATGCCTTGTATTGGATTTGTTGTGCTGAAGTCCCTAAGAATGGCTGGAGCATTTCTCATCGGTGGTGTTGTGGGATGACTTCGATGCTTGGGGTTGTAACTAGTTGTTGTGGAGGGAGTTTAGGTTATCCTTTTGAGATACCTAGTGTATGTGAGTACTGACCTATATTCCTACTTGGAAAAATGAGGTCTTTAGCCTTGGGGCTTTAGATAGACCAATAGGCTTTAAGCCTAGTTTCAAACGTTGATAAGGATAACTAGAGAGTACTTGTGCTTCCCTGGTGTTGTGATGTGGAATTTTGATTCCTGTTGTAGTCACTTGGATGGATTTATACTATTCTAGCACATGGTTTTGTGGAAGGTACAAGAGGTAACATAGGGTTTTTTGGAATATTTGGTTAGCTAATTAAGAAAATATAAGAAACATAATCAAAGCTAACTTTGGGATGAAGTTCCTTGAAGGAGGGGTGAATGTCATGCCCCATATATTCCTAGATGCCTAACACCCATAGCATGTAAGAATACCTTCCAAAAGATACAAAATCAACACTCCCTCTTAGCGAGGGAGGTATTCTCACCACACTCCACAATCACCTGGAAGTAGCATTGTCTCCCACCCTAGGAGTAACTTTGTCTCCCGCATTGGATCTGAAGGTTGGCTCCCACTAAATGAATGACTCTCCCTCTGAGCGTCCTGAATCCTATGAAGTTGAAATCCCTATAAATATAATGACTCCATTTGAAGTCAGACTCCCTCTAAGTCTACACAACCTTCGAAGCTACCTGCTCCCTATCCACTTTCCTCTACAAAGTACTGGGAGGCTTCTTCTCCCCATTAGGTCATGAGGGATAAATCCATATAAACTTTGGTTCCCTCTGATCCTATACCACTAGTGGATTTACCTAGTTCACCACTAGTGGGGTTACCTACTCCCTCTATACCTATTTTCTTGGTGGGGCCACCTTCTTCACTACTCATGGAGCTACCTGATCCTCCTCATATGTCTCTCTACTCTTGTTGGTCACAACACACATAGGATGGTCCCTCAACCTATATAATTTTCCCTCTCTAACCCCAGGACCATTGATATTACTTGGCTAGATCCTCTAGGCATCCAATAACACATTTCCATCTTAGAAAAACACTGTGTATCCCTAATCCTCAATCATTGAGGATGAGAACACACTCCCGACACCAATAGAACATTTCCCATTCTAAAAAAAACCCTTGAATCCATCTGGAATACCACTGCTCCATATCCATGTACTACATTCCTGGTACTCATACCAAGCTCCTCATACATAAATGAGTCAGACAATGTGAATGTCATGAAAAAATCTTGTTCCCCTATCATGTGCCTGTGGTTCCCACTGTATAAGAACCATGGAATCCTCCAAGGAAAGAATCCTACTTACCAAAGTCATGACCGTCCAATGAAATGTTTCCCAAGTCCATCATCCAAGTCACCAAAAACACTTTGTGTGTATGTAAACACTACAACAGAACCTATTTCCTCTCTCTAAATAATCCCAAGCTACATATGGACACTTAGTCTAGTCCACTCTAGACCTCCACAACTCATCTTTGCAAGTGTCCTCATCGTCTCAGGTGAAATTCCTTATACAATGTTGTACCTCGACAATGTGCGACTCTCCAACCCAATGAAAAGTCTATCTCATCAACCTGACACACATGCAAAGCCATCTCATTCATGCTAAAGAACCCGAGCTTCACCCATTTCAACTCACCGTGACAAGCCACTGGAATTCCATCAACAAGATTGAAAACTTGCTACAAAACATATTGTTGTGATCTGGGCTCTCCACCAATCCACCAAAACTCCCAACCTGCCACACTAATGAGTTACAATATTCCACAAATCATCATCTAGATAGTATACTCCATGTATCAAACCAAATACCATATAATGTACTTCCACCTGCAACAACATTATACATACCTCTCAGAGCGAACTCCTCAACACTGCTACAGTTCCCTCTAAGAGTTGTCACCTATTACCTGCCTGGAACAAGAAAATTAAATCTGAAATCAACTGTAGTATCTATGTTTCTCAAATATTACCCCCTTCTCTTCAACTCAACTCTAATACCATGTCAATTTTCAAATGAAAATCAATGTGACTAATTTTTAGATCTGAAAATTGCTTCCTAGTGAGCTAATGATAAAACCCTAGCTGTTATGACTAAACAATTTTACACTGAAAATTATTCACCAAAATTATATGCAACGGAAACAACAAGATCAAATATGAATCATCAATGCAAAATAGACACAAAATTTATGTTTTGTAACCCTTTCAAATTCATAAATTCTGAGGGAAAAACTATCCCTCCTAGAAAATACAAATCCACCAAAATATGTGGACAACCTTCTCTTTCCAAAACCATAAAATATCAACAAAATACTTGGGAAAAGTACCAACTTACAAATCTATTGTAGATCACTTGTATGATCTACTAATGTCACCTATATTTTTGTTGACATAAACATGTATGGACATGCTCTTGCTGAGAAACCTTGTATGGATGTACATGATTCACCCTTCTACAACCTTCATACATATGCGATTGTGCCTATTGCAATCCTCTTATACATGATTAACCTTACTGGAACTTGGGTACATACATGGAAGTGGCCATTGCAACCCATGTACATACATGATTGGGCTCACTACAACCCACGTACATATATAAAAACATGTACAAACACTTATGTACGATTCACTCCACTGGTAGCTCAGGTGGCTAGTGCATGGATGTTAGAACGTTGGCGTGACTAGAGTTTAATGGTTTGAGCCTGATGGAGGTGAAAATATTTTTTTCACCATCCAACATTGGCCTCATCTAGGGTTCCACGTGGCTTGTTGTGATTGGGCCACATGTCACCCTGTGATTCACCTGGTACACAGTCACTTGCACAATCAACATCCCATACCATTACGTGTTCTCTCTAAAGCTTTCCACGTGATCGCCACCTGTCATCTGTACCCTGCCATGTGTCATTTGTACTTCCATGTGTTGGACTGTCAATGGGACACGTCATCGTATGCACTGCAACGTCAACATTCGTACAGTCCACGTGTCAAATCCATACCATACCAACTCAGCCCGAAAATGCCAAAAATTCCTGACACATGTCACCACCTGGTGCTGCCACATCATCATGCTAATGTCATCTACCACGTAATACTGACATACTTCTGAATTCAGCAGTATGACCTCTCACTGTTGACTTTGAATTTTTTTCATGTTTGGGAAGAAGTTCAAATCGCCATAACTTTCACATACGATGTCCATTTTCTGAAAAAAAAACATACTACCAAAATCGACATGATGAGCCCTCCGCAATGGTGTTGGTTTCATCCGATTCTGAGAAATTTTAATTTTTGGCCTTCCTGGATCCATTTTGGATCATTCCTCCCCACTAAGACCTTTCGGTCCTCCAAAAGGATATTAACCAGTCATCAAGTGCGGGATAGGCCTCCCCACTTTTCCTTTGTCTTGAAACTATGTCCTATGCACCTTTCACATCATAATCAATGTCATAATAACCATGACAAATGCAAGCATATTGTTATCCATTTGAACTCGTTCACATCTTACTGAATCCACTACCACCCATGTAGAAAAAATTAGCAGCGATAACATCATAAATATGACTGAAAATGAACCAATATGTTTAACATGCTTGCACGACATTAACTTATCTTGAAGAAAAGTATGATTGAACTCCCATCCTACAACCATCTCATGTTCATTCTTAATATCAAATGCTTTACTTGGCACAATTATAGGTGTATTTCTTGCATAATCTGCCTTATTTAATTGTTCCATCGTTAGAAGAGATTGATTTGGTTTTATGTGATGAGGATGTACAACATATTTAGTTCCCTTTTTAAACAAGTGATATTGATTATGTTCCCTGAAGAATATTTCTTTGTGATCATATAAATAAGGGCTACCTAATACCATTCCACATGTTTCAAGTGGAACCACATCACATGTTACTTCATCCACATACTTAGATTTAATTGCAAACTTTATCATGCATTTCTTTGTTATGGGAAATTTGTGATCTTTTCTTATCCAATTTGGTGAATAGGGTTTTTGATGCATCTTAGTGTTTAATCTCAATTTCTTAACCACTTCTTATGAAATTAAGTTATATTGAGATCCACTATCTATCAATGTATCAATCTTAGTATGTTTCATTACGACCCTTATATGAAACAATTTACTTCTTGAATCAAAACCATCACCAATTTTACTTGTCAAACCAACTTTTGTAATCTTAGACTCATAACTTGAATCTGACCCTAAGTCTGTTGGCCATGTTTTTTTTGCAACTTTTCGCCTCCATTTCCTCTCTTTGAACCATTTTGGTCTCTTCTATGGGTGCAATTTGCAGAAATTCTCATCATCATGCCCTTCTTTCTTGCAATGCATGCAAGATAGATTCTCTTCCTTCACTTTCATTGAATTTTATTTCTTTCCATTCTCTTTTCCCTTTCCATCCTTCTTTGAAGATGAATACCCTGATACCCCAAGTCTAGTTTTTGTTGCTTCAATATACATTGCTTGAACAAAAACCTCATCAAGATTAGTAGGTCCAAACATAAATATAGTATTACAAATATAAGCAGGCAAACCTCCTATATACTTCATAAGAGTTTCTTGTGTAGTTAATGGAAAATCTAACATCAAAGCCATCTTAAGAAATTCATCTGTATATTCCTGCACCGATTGTCCTTTTCTTAGCTTAAGACTTTTCCATTCAATTAAATCCTTTTCCTTATACCCCAAAGGATATAACTGTTTTCTAAGTGCAGAAATAAAATCATTCCATGATGGAAAAATCTTACCAACTTGTTGAGTTCCATGTTGCATCTTACTTTTCCACTAGCTGAGAGTTGTGCCTTCAAGATGAAGCGATGCCAATCTGATTTTGGTTGCCTCATATTTGATTTGATGCAAATTACAATATACCTCCATCTATCTAACCCAGTTATCAAGTTTCTCAACATTAACTTCACCATCATACATAAGCAAAACAAATTCTACATTAAGTTTAAGTAATGGCATATTAGGATTATGTTTATGAGATTTTTTTCTTGAAGAATTAGTATTCAAACTTGTACTTGAAGAAGAAGAAGATGATGGAGATGAAGAAGGAGATTTTGGAAGGTCCTCTCCTTCTTCACTTTTGGCTTTCTTTGAATATTCCCCTTGAACCAGTCTCTTCCATTCCAAGTAATCATCATACAACACTTTTACCATCTATAACATGGAAAAACAATTTCTTTGAAACTCTCTTTCATTTTGAGAAAGTCCTTCTTTCGATGCCATCCTCTCACTTTGATATGTCCTCTTTCTTGATCCTATCTCTGGATCTCCTTCTACAATCTCTCCTTCACCATGACTTAGCTTTTCCATGGTAATCATGCAAACTCAAATAATCAACTGTCAACCTACTCTCATACCACTTGATTTGAAATTGATCTTTTAAAGACTATGGTTGAGTTTATGCATGAGCCGATTTACCAGTTAGGAATTAAGGGAAGAAGAATATTTTAATGAAATAATTTTGCATCCATCATAAAGAATACAGAACATAAAATAATCATTAATATCATCAAACCATAATGCCAATATTGTTAACAGATTTCGACAAGGTTTCATACATCTTCGGGCCTTTACCTAAGATGGGGAGGATTTCTTATTAATATTCAATGCTTCAAAAGTACATCAAACATGCATAAAATGGATTAAAAACTATTCTGAATGTGTTCTGATCGACCTCAAGAATCCAACACAACTAATGGCACTAAAAAAGGTTGAGCATAGCTCCTAGAAATGGCCTCCAAGGTTTGCTTCCTCAATGGCTTCCCTGCATAAAAATGGCTTGAGCTTCACAATTATTCAGAATTTATCCTGTTATGAACCTCTCTGGACTATAAAAAACCTCTAGTTTATATAGATTCTTATTTGGGGGTCACTTGCCAACTTCCTCCCAAGATATGGCCTCAAAAGGGCTCCAGATCCTCAAAATCACCGAAAATCGGGCTAAAATCAACATACAAATCAAAACCATAGGTTAAAACCCACTTCTGGGTAAAAATGCACACCAACCCCTTTTCCTCAGGATCCTTTTCACATGGAGGTTCCATGTGTCCTCGAGTTGGGTCGTGCCCTGGTATTTGGCCCTTGGTCTTTTTCCGCTCTAGTCATATGAATGGCCATGTGGCCAAGTGATAATTCCCCACGCCCTACTCCGCTTCTAGAACCTAGTCATAGGCCCTTGTCAAGTGCCCTAGTCACCTACTAGCCCCTTCCGACCAAGGATTATCCCCCAAATCCTACCAACCACAAAATTAAATATGTGTTATGCCATATGTTAATCAAGGAACACTGGTATCCCAGGTGGATAGCTCATGGATGTTAGAACGTTGACATGACCGAATGTCAAGGGTTCGATCCCGATGGAGGTGAAACAAATGTTTTTGACCAACCAACATTGGCCTCATCCGGGGTGCCATGTGGCACCCTATGATTAGGCCATGTGTCACCCTATGATTCACCCCATACAAACAGTCACTTGCATAGTCAGTTTCCCGTACCATCAGGTTTCCTACCCGGAGTTTGCCATGTCACTGCCACATGTCATCCGTACCCTTCCATGTGTCATCCATACTTCCATGTTTCAGACTGTCATTGGGCCATGTCATCGTACAGGCTGCCACGTCAACATCCATACAGTCCATGTGTCAAATCCATACCATCCCAACTTTTCTTGAAAATGCCAAAAATTACTGACACATGTCACCACCTAGTGCTACCATGTCAGTATGCTGACATTGTTGGCCCTCGACCAAGTTTTGGAGAAAATTTGGTCAGTTTTGACCCACTTTTGGACTTCAACACGTTGGTCGAAGAAGGAGCACCTAGGTGGAGATGATATCGCGTATCTCACCTATTTTTAGGGTTGTGTGGACCCAGTAAGGGGTCCTCTAGGGTTTTGTAATGGGTTTATGGGATGCCGACCCGTGGGTTTTCCCCATGTTTAGGCCTTATTGTAAGATCTTGTAAAGTATAAATAAAGAGGAATGTATGGTAGAAGAAAGTAGCTCTGTGTGAAACAAAAGTATCTTTGTGCGAAGGAATGCATGTGGTCGAGGCTTTCTACTCGACTGTGATTTTGTAGCAGGTGCTAAGTGTTGTGATCAAATATTTTGGCTCTGTGCATTTGACCTAGTTTTGGAAGGTAAAGAAGGAGGATCTAGTGCTTAATGCGCAGATCTCCTGTCTTGAGCGAAGCTTGAATCTGTGGTTTAGTGCACAAGAGAGACTGGATGTAAGGTTTTGGCGAATAACAAAGAGGCGAAGCGGTTAGTGGATGTAGCCCCACACTAGGGTGAACCACGTATATATGGTGTCTCATGGTTTTCTTTATGTAGTGTTATTTCTATTATGCATTTGCTTAGTGATTTTTTTATGATGTGTAATGAATATATATTTTGTTGCTTAAGTACTTACTTATGTTAAAGTGTAAATGAATGCTAGATCTATCTAACAGTGCTAAGTGATAAAGTGTTCAAGGTGCATAATCACTTGTTGTTACTGCACATTATCTGTCTTTGATTATGCTTTGTGATGTTAATAAGGTTAATAAACTAATGCATGTTCACTTCCTAAACATTAATAGAATACTCTACAAAGTTCTCTTATCACAGATTCATGTCCCAGCCTGGTTACATACACCTACGTCCTATAACCCCCCTTGCTTCTACCTCCAGTAAGACTTCACCTGCTTCGCAGGCATTGCCGAAAGGGCCGGTAGTTGGGGTATTTTTTGTGCATTGTTAAGCATTGAATCCTGGGTCTTCCCCTGTGCCAACAAATGGTTCCATTGTCGGGACCTGAAACTGTGATTGCTGGGAACTGATGTAAATAAAGAGAAAATATTTGTGCATAGGTCTGTTGCTGAAGTGCGTAGTACTCTACTTGAGTTGCGAATCTTTGTGCCAAAGAAGTAAGTTGTTCTGAAGAAAAGAGGTAAGATCCTAAAAGAGGTAAGCTTTGTGATTTGGTAAGAGAAAGGTAAGTGAAAAATTGTATTTTGAAGGCATGAATTTAAGTATGTTTAATAGATTCTTTCCTAGTTTGAGGGCTAGGGAACAGTTGAAAGAAAGAGTTGATTTAAGAAAATTTAATGGAAATGAAGAAAGATATGGTATTCCTATGCATAGAATTTTTTTTTGGACCGATAAGTGGATGCAGGAATCTAGAGAGAATTTTTTCAGACTGCAGGTCCAACACTATGATCCTAGGGGAAGTGTGTAGTACAAGAAATATTGGGTAACATTCAAGAGAAAAAATGATTGACTTTGTGTTATAATTGCAGAAGGCTGAGACATCTTTCTCAGGAATTCCTTGGGGTAGGCCCTATTTGTCTTTGTTTTAAGGTTGTTGGTCATGAGGCTAAGGATTGTCCAAGGATTATTGCTAAAGTTAAAGGGAGGGAAATAAGATAAGAGAATTATGAAAAGAGTCAAGAGACTAAGGGTATGTTAGGAAGTCATAAAGAGAAAATATTAGAGGAAGTTTAGACTATGTTATTACAGTTGGAAGAAATGATGGATGTTCATAAAGATATCAGTTTACCAAAAATCCTGAAAGCAAAACAACACATAAGTGCAAGAATAAAAGACTTCGACATAGAATGTGTCTTAGATGAAGAAACACAAGTGAATGTTATGACAAAAGAAACTTGGGAAGTTTTGGGAAATCCTACTGTGGTACCTTCTTTCGGAAGGATAGGCTTGTTTAAGGGAAAGATGATAAATTTATGTGGAAGAGTAACTACTATACCTATTATTGTTCATGGAACATCAATTGAAGAAGAATTTGAAGTTATTAGGTTTGTTGAGGACAACGCCCCTTTACCACTTTTGTTCAATAAGACTTGGATTGAGAAGGATTAGATCAGAAGGAAAGTAGAGGAAGATGCTACATAAAATAAAAAGCAATAATTAAGGGATTTCATAGCTAGGAAAATAGACCAACTAAGAGAAGAACGAGAGGATAATTCGAAGCTACAGAGCAAAGTAACAATGCAGGAGGGACAAAAAGAAAAGGAATTATCTATCAATGTTGAAAGAGTACAATAAGGATTGATGAACCTATATATCCAAGAGAGAAGTTTTCCCACTCAGGAAGTGTGAAGAAAAAGAATATTAGCTTCAGAACCTTTTAGGGTACTTCAACAGTGCAAACCCACTATGTTAGGGGAAGATAAGAATAAAAATGGAAAGAGGAATCCAAAAATGGTTAAAGAGACTCTGACAATAGGAAAGAAGGAAAGGAAGCTCAACCAAAAGAAATCTAAGTTGGAAAAGATACAATAAGTTAAGGAAACCAGATGGAATACTTCGCAGATTGGAACCTCGCAGTAGGCAGGTTCGCAGGGTTTGAACCTCACTGGAACAACAGGTCCGAACAGATTTAGAATTCCCCCTGGTGAAGTTATATAACCATTGGAGGTGCCCCAAACATTATAATGATGCTCTAGAATGGTTAGGAAACACATTTAAAGTTTTATGGACTTCTTTTGGAAATTGAGACTGTGCCATAATGACTAGATTTACATTATTGGAGGCATTTTCCTGTCCATTGGAAGATCCATCAGGCCGCCCCACTTATTTAACTCGTTGATTGTGGCGTTGGGACTAATTTTTTCTACCTGTGATTGACTGATCTAAGCCGATAATTTTCCAAGTGTCGAACTATGTTTCCTATCATTATCTGAAAGTATACCTCGCATATCTGTTTGTATACCTGTTTTCTATTAAAAGATAGAATGTCGGGTGAACCCAACGACTTGGAAAAGTATTTTAAGGAAGTTCTTAGGAAACTCATGGTCGAAAAACCTATATCTAAAGGTATTCAAGCATCATCCACTAGGGGACTGCAGGCTTCCCCTTCGATTAGACGTCATTCCACCCTCATCAACCCTGTGAATGAACAAAGAAGTAAGCACCGCGATGATCTGGCTAACGGAAAGTAGATCCCGTCGATCCTACCTGAGTATATTATTCCTTTGTTTGGTGCTGTTAACCACGACCGTATTCCTCATGATTTTGAGTACTTTGTGTTCATTGCGTACATTTCAAAATGAATTCTCATAGTAGGAAGTCAGTTAGGGAAGATCCCTCTATTGAAGCACATTGACTTCAACTTAGGAGACCGAAAGAACTACACCACGCTAGCTCCTCACCATTATTTAACGAAGACAACCGGAAAGAAACCTCACCTCATCTCACAGACATGGATTAAGGGGTTGGCACAATCAACCATATTGAATGTGATGAATATTTCGCATTTTTTCTGCCACCAGGAGGTTAATGCTTGCATTAAACTCCTTCTGTCGTGTTATCATGGAAGATATCTATGGATTGACAAAAGAATTATTATGGATCTGGCACTGATCCACCGGATCACAGGTTTAAGTGTGAAGGGTCCTGACCCACAATATTTCTATCCATGGAATACCTTAAACCATTCTTTGGAAAAACACATTAAAGAAGCCTATGGAGAGGTAGAAAATGGGAACCGAGGTTACAAGGTATCCTCCGTACATGATGGTGCAGTGCACCTTGCTTGTCAAATCTTACATGGAAATCTAGTGAGGAAGAAATGCCCCACACAGGTCACTGGGTTCGTGGTGGACCTCACAGGAAAGTGTGTGGAGGGAATGTAGATGAACTGGGTGAACTACCTCGTCAATGAGTTAGAAAAGGATTGTCGCGAAGCCCAGGACTTAGGATATGAGTTCCACTACAGTTGGTTGATCATGTTGATTGCATTTGTGGCTTGGAAAATGCTTGAAGGAGCTAATTTCCCAGCAATTGAACCTACAGAGGCCCGTGTCACTCATTTTTCCACTCTGTGGTATACCAATGACATGATGAAGTAGTGGCAGTCTAATGTCATGTTTCACAGATATTATCAACAGTTGAAAGTTTCCATTGAAGCATTCACGTGTATGACACCACATACCCTACATAATTATTGGCCCATAGAAAAATTTTGTGTTGAGCCTCACTTCATTTACATCATCGCGCAAAGAGATGAGCACTAGGAAGAATTACAGTCATACTACAAGATGACGGGTGAAGATATGGAGCAGATTATAAAGGAATGGCCAAAATAATTTCTTGTACCTATCGCCGATGTAGAGTTATCTGACACTGACACTATATGAAGCCTGATGGTTATGTGAGGTAAACATGTCGGACAATCCAGTGCGACCAAGAAGAATAAAAAGTAGGTTGAAGTCTAGGACATAGAGAGTGATGAAGAGGACGAAGAGAAAACTTCTGGAGATAACGGGTCTGGCTCGCCAGGAGGAGGAGAAGATGAAGCAGAAGGACAGGGAGGAGGAGAAGACGAATTAGAAGGATAGGCAGGAGGATATGAAGGAGAAGAAGAGAAATAAGGAGGTGAACCTACTTTGAGAACCCCACCACCTAAAGATCCCCCTATTCGGATAGTGACCCCACAAAAGAGGAAAGTTACTACGAAGAAACCTTCATGAAGGAAGAAAACATGTGCCAATAAGCCACAGTTGGAAGCCACTCTCACTGATGATGACATTAGTCTGGTCTGCGGAGCTATGGAGGATGCTTTTGAAGACATGTTGTAGAGATACGAAGAGAAACAGGTGGATTTATATGGAAGGATTGAGAGGGAGTTGAAGGAAGTGCAACAGGTTGTTCACTTGGTCTGCATAGTGCATACTGCACCGTCTACTCCTTCCTCATCACATATCGTAGAATTGGGGGATGAACCAACCTAGCTAAGAAATCCTGTTGATGCAACAAAATCTCGATTCCAGAGAGCTCAGGAAGAGAAGGAGAAGGCTACAGACGCCTTGCAAAAGGAGAAAGATGAAGTCCTTGTACAGTTATGAGCAACACAGGACAATGTAGCTGCCTATGAAAGCGAGAAGGCATAGTTTCCGGCAGATCTTTAGGAGGAAAAGAGAGCTGGTGAAGCCCAACTGCAGAAGGAAAAAGAGTAGTTGTTTGCAGAGAAGGCCATGGTCAAAGAAGTAGTAAGCAAAGTGTGTCTCTTTGTACCAGACTTGGTATAGGAGGAGAAAGATCCTATTGAAGCTCAAGTAGTAAAGCTCACAGAGACCCTCCAATAGTTTCAGGCTAGGATAGTTGAGCTAGAGGCCAAAACAGTGCCAAGCACCTTGCATGAGGTGCGTGACTAGAGGGAGGATTCCACAAAAAACACAGTAGCAAGTTTAAGTGCCCTTGCCTTGGTATGTAAAAAATTGAGTGACAAAAGTGCCCAGACATATGAACGCCTCATCGAGGATCCAGAGTTAAAGAAGCTAGAGGCTTAGTTATAGGAGGTGCAACAATAAGCATTGTCATTGCAGGCACAGATGAAGCTTCTCATAGCATTGGAAAGGATGAAGAGATCCCATGAGTAGCGCATAATACAACAACAAATCACTACTCTCCAAGGTAAGGTGATGGAAGTAACACATAAGATACAACCTGTGCAGGACCAAGCTTGCAAAGTGTTCGAGGACATCGATTTCCATGGTTCCTAGTTAGATCAAGTAGTTGAAGTAGTATAAAAACCCTTGGAAGGGCCTGTTATAGAGTAGATAGTCCAAGAGCTTGTTGATTAGGAGGCTCAGGCAAGGAAGCAAGTCGAGGCAACTCAAGTTAATATTGAGGCTTTCAAAGAAGCATTGTCTAGACCTGAGTGACTCGGGACGAGTCACATGTGAGTTTTGGTGGCCTATTTTCCCTTGACCAAGTTTTGGGGAAACTTTGGTCAGTTTTGACCCACTTTTGGACTTCGACACATTGGTCGAAGAAGGAGCACCCATGCAAAGCTCATATGGTGGATCTCACCTATTTTTAGGGTTATGTAGACCTAGTAAGGGGTCCTCTAAGGTTTTTTAACAAGTTTATGGGATGTTGGCCCATGGGTAGTCCCCATGTTTAGGCCTTATTGTAAGATATTATAAAGTATAAATAAAGAGGAATGTAGGGTAGAAGAAAGTAGTGTTGTGTGAAACAAAAGTAGCTTTGTACGAAGGAATGTATGTGGTTGAGGCTTTGTTCTCAATTGTTATTTTGTAGAGGGTGCTAAGTGTCGTGATCATAGATTTTGGCTCTGTGCATTTGACTTAGTTTTGAAAGGTAAAGAAGGAGGATCTAGTTCTTAGTGTGAAGATATCCTATCTTGAGTGAAGTTAGAATCTGTGGCTTAGTGCACATGAGTGACTAGATGTAATATTTTGGCGAATAATAAAGAGGCGAAGCGGTTTGTGGATGTAGCCCCACCTTGGGGTGAACCACATATATCTGTTGTCTCATGGTTTTCTTTATGTAGTGTTATTTCTATTATGCATTTTCTTAGTTGTTTTCTTATGACATGTAATGAATATATATTTTGTTGCTTAAGTACTTACTTATGTTAAAGGGTAAATGAATGCTATATCTAACTAATAGTGCTAAGTGGGGTGCATAATCACTTGTTGTTACTGCACATTATTTTTCTTTGATTATTCTCTGCAATGTTAATAAGGTTAATAAACTAATGTATGTTCACTTCCTAAGAATTAATATAATACTCTACGAAGTGTTCTGATCACAGATTTGTGTCCCAACCTGGTTACAGACACATGTGTCCTGTAGTCAAGGTTTTGATGGTGCGTTGTTAAGTGTTGAACCCTGGGTATGCCCCTGTACCAACATACATCATCATGATGCGATGTTGACATCATCTTCCAGGTCATTCTAACATCAACAATATGGCCTCTGACTGTTGAATTTGACTTTTTTTCCCTACTTGGGAAAAATTTCAGATCGCCATAACTTTTGCATACGGTGTCCATTTTCAGAAAAAAACATATTGCCAGAATCAACATAATGAGCCCTATGGAATGGCACTAGGTTCTTCTGATTATGATAAATTTGAAATTTTGGCCTTCCTAGATCCATTTTGGATCAAGCCTTTACTTGATTTATTCTATTATCTAAGGGCAAGTCCTGTTGTTTCCTCGTAAAGTCTCTCATACATGTTACTTGTCCCACGAATGTACTTAGAGCATTTTTACATAAAATTTCATCATGTTCTAAGTCCTTTTGTAGATATTCCATAAAATAATCAATCCTTTACAACAAATTCCCCAAGATAGTGCTGACTTCCCATGCCTCTAAGATGACATTGATCCATTTATTTACATTTTTTTTACATACATCCTTATTCCTCCTAAAAACTTGGTAGCTTTCCTAGATTTAGATGTCGTACCTGGTGTTTCTTGTGGGATTAGATATACATAAATGATGGATAATGGTTTAATAGATAACAACTTAGGAGTGAGGGCATCCCCAAAATTCACTTATTCCCATTTAAAATATGATATTTTGAAGATATTCCTTGGAAATGGAATGATCTAGAGAATCTCTAATAGTTAAGTTCAACTTAAGAATTCCATAGGGTCCAATGCTAGAGATATCTACTATGAATTCCATCTTTTGATAACCTTTCCATTTTTTACATGAACTTTTTCAATTTGCAATTTTTTTGACTCCTTATTGTACTTACTATTGTGGAAGTTCACACATTATTCTTCAAAAAAAATTGGTTCCTCTTAAGAAAATTCTTCTTCTATCTACTGGTTCTCTATAATCTATAATGAAACTCACTAAGGTATATTGTTATCATCAAACTCCATTTCAACAACATCATTTGTTTGATCCTCAAAACTCAGAGTACTCATGTTGACACCATTCCTTTTTATTTTATTCTGTGTAATAGTGTGTGGTTTATAAATATTTAAATGAGTGGGCTCATATTCATTATCTCCTCCTACACACTTTTCATTACTCTCTCATTTACCCATATTAGGCTCTTGGCCTTGTTGAGCATATGATGAACTCTTACGTGGGAGGGAAGCAGAGCCAATGTGAGAACTAGTCTTTGTTCTACCTCTTTTCTTTGATTTTCTCTATTGATCCTCCCTTTTGGATTCTATAATTTTAACTTGGTTATTTGAACTAACTTGTGTAACCAAGTCATGATCACATATTTTTTCATCTTTTCTAGAAACCTGTTTTCTGATATTTGGATCATTGTCATCAACTTCCTCCATATTCGTTTATATTGTTGTGAAAATGGTACTATAACCAATTGAAGATAAGTGAGAAGAAGATATTCCTTTAGGGTAAAAACCATTGCAAGATTCTACTTCGATCAAATGGAACAAATTCAATAATTCATAAATTTGGGTCAAATGGGTTAATCCCTTGGACTGAAATGTCAATAACATGGAAGGGTAAGGAAATGAATGATTGCTTCCTATTTTTATCAAATAAGGATGAACATGACCTGTACTAACTACACACTTTATAGAAAACATACCTCTCACTAACAAAATTGGGAAGAAGGAATGGTCTTCCTTCAAACCTATATATTTTGATGTATGTAGATTCCTCTTTATAGAAATAAATTCCTTTTCCTTTAAAAAAATATAAAGCTTCCTATGAAATTCTCATCGGTAGTGTTCCAGTAAGGATGTATTGAAACACTTTGAAAAATTTGTCTTGATTCAGGTATAAATGGAAGGGTTCCTTGTATTCCCATATACAAGATACCATAATTGAGCAAGATCATTTTCAACATCAACTTTACCGCTTGAGGGTAATCCTTCAAATACATTTCTATATGCAACGACCAATACCAAATAGGAGGTCATGAAAAAAATCTCTATATTCATATAGTTGGAATGTTGATAAGAGATCTCATGTGAGATGATCTCAACCCATTCAAATATTACTTCCTTTCAAAAGGAAAAATATAAAACACATAAGGCATACCTTGGAATATGGGATGTGGATTCTCATCCCATTAGTCGTGAGAAAATCCAAGAGAAATCATGATATGGCTCAAATAGTAGGTTAATATTAATTTGAGTAGTATCAACTAGTATTATAGAAGATGATGACAATAAATCCTTTACTGGGTTCACACCACCACCCTGTGAATCTAAAACAGAATCAAGTTTTGAAACATGGAGGACTTTTCTTGGTATAGAATTATAATCATTATTCTGAATATATTTGGATTCAAGAGAAAAGGGTTCTTTCCTTCTATAAGAAATGAATCAACCTACACTTTGAGTTGAATTTACTTGCACACAAAGAAAATATTTCTTTTAATTCTAAAGCTTCAGACATGGAAGAATTCCAAATATTATTGGTAAATTTCTGCTTAGGGGAGAGGATTGAATACTACTAATATGATATCAACCAATATAAATATTTTTTTTGATGAGCGAGAGATTTGATTGTGTTTCCACAAAATGGTTC
>ML788822.1:261690-273166 GCA_009831015.1 Picea engelmannii
CAAAATGGAAAATAATATTATTTTCAAGCTTAGTCTCTTAATAATCATGATAAATATTTGGGTACCCACTTTTTGAGTACTCGGGGCACAGTGGACGACAATGCACTCATCTATGGTCATGCCACCTCCACCATGACTTCTTATATTTACCATCTCACCTTGTTGGGAAAGGTATGCTATGAAATAAATGTCCTCAACCTCTATATTGAGAGGCTATCCATCTAAAATGAATGAATCATTGTAAGGATTCCTATATCCTACCAACCTTTGAAGAAATTTCTTTTGAGCCCTCATATTTACTAATAGGATTAATTCCAATCAAGCACAATTTTGAAATGCATTCATCACCTCTGGGTCATGAATCACTTGGAAGTCTATTTCCCCATTTTCTCTTTCTCTCCATACTATCATCTTCCTGCATTAAATCATCGAAATTTGAAGTTAGAAAGATTTTTTTACAACATTACAAGCATATGCATGCCCTAGCTTGAGGAAAGGTGCATATATACATGCCTTTCCTTAATAACATGAATGCATAAGGATTTTCATACATTTCCCGTGAGTGGGAAAGGTGTGTATGTGCAACCCGCATATTTAAATGAGATCTCCAAACTCAAATTTTGACCAAAATTAAAAAATGTACCATTTAAATTGAAGAGAAAGGGATGAACACTTGCCTTGTCTAGAAAGTTTGCATTTTCGACGGGAAATGCTCCAACAATCCTTCATCAAACATTGAAGTATGTTTCTCCAAAAATACACAAATTTAGGTAAAATGTCAAATGGTGTAGTAAAAACAAGTATTTTTTACTATTTTAACCTTTTTATTACCCACTTTTGTACAGTTTGGGGCCTTCATTCTTGTTTTTTCCTAATGTACTAATACCTAACATGTATATAGAAATTGAATTTGAAACCTTTCAGGTTTGTTGACAGACAACAATGTCTTTTCATATTTTTTTTAAGCATTATGGTCCAAATTTGACTCTTTTGGTAGGTATTGTTTTCGATAACTGGCATATTGGATAGGGGGCTTCTCTTTTTATTTTTCATTATTAGTTTTGTTTTCACCTATAACATAGGTTCGACCCCACTGAAATGTGGAAAAAACCTTCCCTGCTGATTAAAAGTGTTGTACTTTATGTGGTAGAGCCTACATTTTCATGGGTGCCCTTGTTAGTTCCTTGCTAGTCATTTGGTGCCCATGTTGCATTTATCTATAGGATAGGAGCCATATTTAGTCCCACCATGACTATATTATGAATCATCATGAATTATTCTAAATATTTTTCTAGCCTTCCCAAACAGGGCTACCATTGTTGAGTTGTAATATTGCATTGTATTTTATTTCTTGCACTTTTGAGCCTAATGTAATTGGCTTCAACTTGTTGTTTTATAGCTTCTTGCTTATGCATTATCTTCAGTTGCTAGCCTTTGCATCTATTTCCTTTGAAAAATGACACATATATCCTTGGAGGAAACCTTCCCTTGAGTGTCCATATCCTTCACATGTTCCTTGCATTGAGCTATGTTCCATGTTCTTAGAATGAGATAGCTTGCTTATGAAACACACTTCATAGATTGTATTATAGCACTATTTTATTCCTTTTCAGGATCCTATAATATGAAAAAGAAAAAAAAATCAAATATGATAAAAATAGGGGTGGGAAGAGTTGAGTTTTCTATATATGTTTGGAAACAATTCTAAGTCATGTCTCCTTTGAACAAAGCACTAGTTTTGAGTCTTTGTCTCAACAAATTGTATTTTTGGTCTGACTTTAGGAAGACAAACGTTGTTTATTTATTCTTTAATCCTTTGACTGGTTACTATTATAGTTTCTATGGAGAGTTTCTTTATGCCTCCTATGTCATAGACTTATATCATTGTTCATTCTTGAGTCAAAGCTACCCAAGTCAATTTTTGTGTCGTGCTTATGTTCAAGGAAAACTTTATCTTGTGTCAGCCATTCCTTATAATTCTTGAATTATCATGTGGCCTTCCTAGTTGTCAAATTGTTCTTAATATAAACAAGTATCTTTGTCATATACTCATGCTGGTATGGAAGGTATTCATTTCCTTCTTGTTGGTAGGCCAATTCTTATTGATTATGACACATTTCTTTAAGAATTTGACCTAGAGTATAACCCTGGGCCTATTTTCATTATTTATAGGTTACCTTGAACTCAATAGATGAAATTTCATTAATTCTTTTTGATTGGGTGGTTTCCCTTGTTTTTTATGTCAAGCTATTTATTCACACTTTGGGATTCAGGTAATACCTTGGATTCCATTTTCCTCATTGGTGGAATTTCTCACCTCTGTGAGTTTTTTTCATTATTGTTTATTTCTCATAGGGTCTCTTCCATGTGTTATTCCATTTGGTGCATTTGAGAGACATACTCAGTTGTGTTTTCATCCAAGTAATTGTAACAACCCTAGTTAAATGATTGCTTAAGGTTTATCAAGTACAATTAATTAAATAATTAACTGTCCTAATGTATTTTAGTTAAACAATAATTATTTATTAATAATATTAATTAATTAATTATTATTTGTTTGATTAATTAATTAATTAATTAATTAATTAACTCATTAAAGGTTTGGGTAACGAATTAAAAGCTTAATAATTTTTATTTATTTATTAGAAAACTTAACGTATGAAGGATAAGGCATTAAATGGATGGATAGCGTATGGAATGGAGGGATAAGGTATTAAATGGAGGGATAAGGTGGGTGGAATTAAATGAAGGAGGAGGCGTTGAATGGGGGGAGGATATGAGGGGGCAGAGGCATTCGAGAGTGGCACTTTTGGAAATTTGGGGGGAAGAAAGAAACATTTGGAGATTAGGGACTGCATGTGTTTGCTGGTTTGATATTTTCTAGTCTGGAGTTTGGATGGACTATTACAGGGGTGCACCAGGTTGTTGGGAGTTTTGGGCTCGGGGGACAAGAATCCTCATGGAATCCTGGAGCTAGGGAGCCGGATAGGTTCTGTTCCTAGCTGCCAGGGAGGAAAGATTAAGTTTTGGGCAAGTTCAGGCAGAGCAGCATAGAGGACAACTGGAGATTGGGGAATTAGCATCGGACAAAGGTATATAATTTCATGAATTTGATGTGTTATGTGGTTTTTAATTAAATTTACTTCCATGTTGTTGATAAATTTAATTTATTCTGAATAATCAATGATTATAAGTTAATGATGAAATTGTACAACATATAATTTTCTTTATTCTTTATTTTAGCGTGTGTTTTATAAGGCTCTATGGTGACAGAGACCTTACACATGGTATTAGAGCCCTGGTTTAAAAACTTGGACTAGGGCCTACCAGTTACCCGCATGTAAGAAGGACAGTTCAGGAATGGAACTGTTCCAACCCTGAAATTTAAAAAAAATAAAAATCCCCTAAAATAGTTATATTGAAACCTTGAAACCCTTTAATTAGATGAAAATCTGAGCTCCAAGCTCCACCTCCACCTAGATTGGAAGCCAAAAAAAAATAAAGCAAACTTTAAACACTTGTTTTTCAATAGATAGATTCATGTGTATATTGAAATATAAGGAAGAACTATATATATAAAAAAAGAACAAATAGATATATATATATAAATAAATATACATATAAATTGGTATAATAAAAAAAATGGTGGGCAGAGGCCCACCTCCAAGTTTCAAATATTTAACTTCCGTGGGATCTGAATCCCTTTTTGGCCAAGCAGGATCACTAATTGCGTTAGTATATAGCACAATTATGTACAATTTTTGGTCTGCAATGCCTTCATAAAGCCATCTTCATATATTCGTCCATATCTCCAAGTTCGACGAGATAAATTTTGAGCTAGCTAGGTACACCCATACTCCTTCATGATTTTATTTAATGCTTCCAGATCAGATCTACACCTATCACACCGTAACCATTCTAACAAATTACTGTATTCTATATTAGATACCATTTAATATATATATATATATATATATATATATATATATATATATATATATATATATATATATATAATAACAAAATAAATATGTAAACAAAAATCAGGAAATTCCAATTCCAAACCCAAACCCAATCACCAAGTCCTTAATCAAAATTGAATACCCAACTCATTTAAACAACCGCGCTATCAAATTTCTAGTCAACCACAAAGTATCAAATCCCACCAATGGAGTGCATGAGACCAAATTGTGACCAAAATAAATATATAAATAAAAAAATAAATTCCTCTCTACCAACAGAACCAAGCCCACATGCACCAAAGGCCACAAACAACACATGTGTGGAGTACCACAAGTCAACAAACAAGTCATCGAAGACAAGCGCAATCACCAGGCCCTTACCATTCCACAGGTCTCATCCCACAGAGACCACAGGTCCAAAACTTGTGCACAATGCACCTTTCCTGTGAACTGCCTCTGTTAAAGTCTGCAGACCATGCACCAAGCCATGGGGAGGATCTCGCGAGAACCAAGCCCAGCTCCAAGCCCACGATACATCAAACCAATGAATATACCAAATATAGACTCCAAGTCCACATGTCAAACATAATTCCAACATATTAGCCACCAAATCCAAGCACAAGCTACAAGCCACGGGGAGGAGATGCAGGAACCAAGCCCGCAAACCATGCACCAGGTCACATGACCTGCAAATAAAGCACTAAGTCACCAAGGAGGAGTTCCGACGAACCCACCAGTCTGCAACTATTCAATACACAACACCAAGTCAGCGCTAAAGCACCAAGTCACCAAGGAGGAGTTCTAACGAACCCATGAGTATGCAACTATTCAATACACAACACCAAGCTAGTGCACAAGCTCCAAACCAAGCCACCAAGGAGACTCCATTATCTACTCAACTATTCAACACGCAATACAAAGTCCAGTGCACCGGGTAGCGCACACCAAGCACTATGCCATGACCGGGGGAGGAGCCCATGAGGGATGGCTATAAGTCAAAGCTTCCTAGCAACCAGCGCCAACTCCACATGACCTGCAACCACAAAGCCAAATGCAATCACAGAACCCGCTCAAAACGCCAAAGAGAACAGAAGAAAATAACTGCACAACAATTAATGGCCATCAACATATGCCTACACAATAGCCGGGCACATCTTCCTTTGAGTCCCAGGTCACATCCATGGGTTTGCAAGGAGATGGAAGAACCAGTGCAGGTACAAGCAAGGGTTTTGGTCCCATGTCTGCTTCTCCTCCCAGCTTAGATAGTACCATAGGTAACCGTTACCAGAGCTCCAAAGCATGAGAAAACCCTTGGAAATAAGATACGGTGGCCAGACCTATCTGCCTCTCTGCACTGCTGGCTTTTGCTAAGAAGAACCACGATGGAGGAGTAGAAGGAATAGGCATGGCGGCCGACCGTGTAGCTAGGGACTTCCCAAGAAGAAAATGAGTGGGGGAAAGAGAATTTAGGGTTAAGATAGAGAGTCTGGGGGTATGCATAGGGTTTTGGTTAGTGATGACCTTGGGAGGGGCCACGTGGGCCTCATGCGAGGACCCACGATGCCCGTTTCAAATTTAAATTTTTTTTATTGTTTAAAATTTTTTTTTGTAACAATTTGTAATTTGTTTTATTTTTATTTTTTTATTTTTTTTGTTAGTTAAAAAAAATAATATAATAATTAATTAAAATTAATTTGATACCATTAACATACCATTAGTTTAAGCCTTGATTAATTTAATTAACATACTTTATTAGTTACCATTGCTTTAATTATTGTAAGTATTTAAATTAGGTAAATATATATTTAAATTACTATATATATATATATATATTAAATAAAAGATTTAAAATGAAAGGTTTAAGTTAAATTATATGATTTAATTTTAATAATAATTTAAAAGATATATTTTAAAAATTAAAGGTTTAAGTTATTATATATGTTTTAAATCAAAGATTTAAATTTAGGTTTTTAAGGTTTAAAAACTAAGGTGATTAAGGTTTAAAACTAAGGTGATTAACTTAATAAGAAAAATTAAAAGTATTGTGCCCAAGGCCCAATCTCCAAGTCCGCAAGCTAAGAACCAAATCCCAATGCACAAGCACCAAGCTTCAATGCATAGCCTCAGGCTTAGTACATCATATGACCACAATTCCAGAAACAATACATAACCACAATGCACAAGCGCTAAGCTCCAATGCCCGAAGGCCACTCTACAATCCTCAAGACTCGCACCTGCAGCCATCGAGTCACACAATTCAACGCATATGTACAAGGCACCAAGGAAATCCCATGAATAAAGCATCGAAGGATAGCCTTAGGCTTATTTAATCAACATTAGGTTGGAAGTCACCTTAATTAGTTGTAAACGCAAAGTATAAGGACTTAGACCAAGATAAGTGGGAGGGGGATTCATGCGCACTAGGCAGGTAAGTTAGAGAAATTAGCGAGTATGGTGCAAAGCTAGCACATCTACTGGGCGAGGGAGTCAGTAGTTTTCACAGGCAGTGACACCAATCTTAGATGCTTAACCCTAACCTAGCCACTTCCTCTAAAGAGAGTAATGTCTGTTTATAGACAAGTAAAAAAAAAATTACTCCTAACCTTGTTTTTTAGTTTAAGTTGCGCAAATATGAAATTTCCTTGAACTCACCCTGACAACTTTGGTTGATGCAGGTTAAATCATACAAGATGGTTAGGACTCAAGAAAATTGAGGCAGAGGGGCATCGTCACAGGGACCTCTAGCTCCGCCACCACCATCGCCTGAACTAGATCTCATACTGCGCTCTTTGGAGGCCATAAATGAGACTTTAAAGGGGCGTCAACCAATAGGGATCGAAGTGTAGCCTCCACCATATGGAACGGGTAATCCAGAAGCATCGAGGGATTCAGGGGGGGGACCTCCACCTGAAGATATCACTAGAGAACTGCAGAAGATCAAACTTCTGGAGTTTGCTGGGGGTCCTTCCAGTGAATGTGCCGAGGCATGGTTGGAAGGCATGACAAGGTGTTTTGCCTTAAGAGACTATGCGTCCACTTCAAAGGAGAAGATAACGATTTTTCAGTTGAGAGATAGTGCCTTGAACTGGTGGGGCAACTTGGAAAGGCAACTACATCTTACCCCAAACACTGTATCTTGGGAACTTTTCGAGGAGAGGTTCCAAAGGAAATATCTGCCAGCTTACTATGAGGAACAACATGTAGGAGCATTTCATGCTCTAGTACAGGGAAACAGAACTGTAGAAGAATATAAGATTAGGTTTATGGAATTGGTCAAATATGTTTCATATATGGATAATGAACAATGAAAGGAATAATTATTTGTCTATGGGTTAAACCCTAAGATAAGGGCTATGGTGCGGATGTGGAAACCATCTTTAGTAGTGGAAGCTGTGGAAAATGCGCGTTATGCAGAGGAACACATGAACTTAACTGGAGGTACAAGACCGACCTTTCTGCATCATCCTAGATTCATGGGGAAGGCCCCTAAGACATTTCCCAGGGGAGGGGGCTCAAGGCCACCTCCATATGGTAATAGAGTCGCACCAAGGACAATAGCCATAGGGATTTCAATGGCAGCAAGTGCAGCATCCCGTTCTTCACCAACGACACAGGCAGGTCCACGACCATCTCAGGGAGCAGCTAGTAGGGGTAGGGGTTCCAGGGGAAGGAACTCATTTCAGATACAGTCACATAATAGTGCGTAGGTTCAATCCCGTGTTACCTATTGGGGGTGTGGAGGACCCCATTACTAGCGTGATTGCCCAGAGTTACAATTAGGATTTGTGCATAGAGAAGGAAAGGCCTCAATGGGAAGAGCAAGTAGCAGCCAATAGATTTACGCAGTGGTTAATAATCGCCAGGCTGAACATCTATCCACGATGGTGGAGTCATCAGGTACGCTAAATCCTATCAATGTTAAGATTTTATTTGATTCTGGTGCTACAGATAGTTTCATTTCACCATCTGCATTAGAAAAGAGTGGGTTGGCAGCCTACAAGCACAATGACTTTAAACAAGTCAAGATGTCTTTAGGGGAAAAACAAGTGGTAGGACCTAGCATCGATAATTGTATAGTATACCTGGGAGTGTGTACTACCAGGTTGAAGGTATACGTCACTGCTCTTGGGGCATATGACCTAATCATTGGAATGGATTGGTTAGAAGCTCATCGAGCTTTGGTAGATTATTTTGCAAAAAGGGTGCTTTGTGTCGACGATCAAGGAAGACCAGTAGAGATCCAGGGTGTATGGAGAAAGGTGTCATTATGCTTTATCTCAACTATGAAGGTTAAGCGATGCTTGAGGAAAGGGTGTCGACTATATGTAGTGGAAGCAGTGAATGAAAGGAAGGGACCCTCCTTGGATCAGTACCCGGTATTGTCAGAATTTAAGGATGTTTTTCTGAACGAGTTACCAGGGTTACCTCCTTAGAGGGAGCTTGATTTTACTATTGATATGAAACCTAATGCAGAACCAATTTCCAAGACTTCAAATCAGATGACAGCGCCAGAACTTTGTGAGTTGCAAATGCAGTTGAAAGAGTTACTAGACTTAGGGCTAATAAGGTCCAGTGTCTCACCTTGGGGTGCACCAGTAATTTTTGTAAAGAAGGGATGGTTCCTTATGATTATATATATATTACAGGGACTTGAACCATGCTACAGTGAAAAATAGGTACCCAATGCCGCGAATAGATGACCTCTTCGATCATATGAAAGGAGCAGTGGTATTCTCAAAGATCGATTTGCAATCAGGGTATCACCATTTAAGGATTAAGGAAGGCGATATTCCTAAAAATGCCTTTCGAACCTAGTTTCAACATTACGAGTTCGTCGTAGTACCTTTCATATTGACCAATGCACCAACAATATTCATGAGCCTCATGAATGGAGTATTCCAGAAGTACTTAGACTGTTTTGTACAAGTCTTTCTAGATGACATCCTCATCTATTCCAAGAATGAAAGAGAACATGAGGAACACTTGCGAGTGGTGTTGTCTTGTCTTAGAGATAACAAATTGTATGGGAAGTTGTCGAAGTGTTCCTTCTTCAAGAAAGAGATCCACTATTTAGGTCATATCATTTTCGGTGAAGGAATATCTGTGGACCCAGAAAAGGTAAAGGCCATTATGGAATGGCCAATGCTGAAAAATGCTCATGAGGTAAGAAGCTTCATGGGGCTAGCAGGTTATTATCAGAAATTTGTGGAAGGATTCTATAAAATAGAGAAACCCATCACCACTTTGCAGTGCAAGGGGGTCAGGTACAAATGGACAGAAGAATGTGATAGTGCATTCATCGAGATTAAGAGGTTACTAACTAGTGCACCAATTCTACTAGTGTCGGATATGGAAAAGGACTTCATAGTCTGCACGGATACCTCGAAGAAAGGGTTGGGGGCTGTGCTAATACATGATGGAGGAGTGATAGCTTATGCATCAAGGAAGTTGAAGAAACACGAAGAGCTTTAAGCTACTCATGATTTAGAGTTGGTAGTTGTAATGCTAGCTCTGAAACTTTGGAGGCACTATCTTGTGGGGCGAAACTTTGAGCTTAAAATGGACTATCAAATTTTAAAACATGTCTTCGCTCAAAGGGATCTGAATGCCAAGAAAAGGCAATGGAGTGAGTTTATGAATGAGTACAATTTTGGTATTTCATACATCAAGGGAAAGGAAAATGTGGTCGCAGATGCCTTAAGTAGGAGACCACATGTCTTCTCCTTGGTACGCTTATAAGTCAATCTGAGGGAACATGTGTTGACGCAACTCCAAGCAGACAGTTGGTATTTAAAGGTTACTTCAAACCTCCAAAGTGGGAGGCAATTAAATCCAAAGTATGAAGGATATAGTCTGGAAGTAGATGGACTATTGAGATATCGAGGAAGGATGAACATCCCTGAAGATGGGTATATTCGAAACATAATACTAAAGGAATCCCATAGAGCACTTTATTGTGTGCATCTGGGTGTGAAGAAGATGTACGCAGACATGAGGAAGCTTTTCTTCTGGGTATCCATGAAGCACGATGTAGTCCATTTCGTCGCCAAGTGCCTAGAGTGTCAACAAGTGAAAGCTGACCACCATCACCCAGCAGGCCTCATACAACCACATAATGTTCCTTTGTCCAAGTGGGAAGTCATTTCTATGGATTTTGTTGTGGGGTTTCCGCTCACATCTCATAGACACAATGCCATTCTTGTGATAGTTGATAAGTTAACCAAGAGTGTTCATTTTATTCCAATTAGAGACACTTACAATGTCACTGATGTGGCACGTGTGTTTGTAAGTGAGGTCATCTGTTTTCACGGGATACCTAAGAAGATCATTTTAGATAGGGACTCTAGATTTACTTCTAGGTTTTGGACAAGTTTGCAGTCATCGCTGGGGACTCAATTGAACTTAATCACAACTTATCATCCTGAAACAGATGGGAAAACTGAGAGGGTAAATCAAGTCATGGAAGACATGCTCATGATGTATATCATGGATAATAAAACCCATTGGAAGAACTACCTACCTCTGGTAGAGCTCGCCTACAACAATAATTTTCATAGCTCCATCAGATTGCCACCCTACGAAGCTCTGTATGGAAGGGCATGTAGAACATCATTGAGTTGGGATAGATTAGAAGACTGAGTAATAGTTGGGATATAATTGATTCAAGAGATGGAGGAACAGGTGATTCAGATTAGGAAGAGACTAAAGGAAGCACATGATAGGTAGAAAAGTTATGTGGATGCACACAGGACCGACCGAAGTTATAAAGTGGGAGACTAGGTTTTCATTCGTATCAGGCCTAATAAGAGTACCATACAGTTCATAAAGGGGACAAAGTTGTCACCTCGATTTATAGGACCATTCAGAATCCAAGAGAAAATTGGACCTGTTGCCTATCATCTCGTATTGCCACCCCACTTGCATAAAACTCATAATGTTTTTCATGTATCTGTTCTATGCAATTATGTTGCTGATGAATCACATAAGCTAAATTGGAAGGAATTGCAGGTATCGAATGCGGGAACTCTCACGGTAGAACCATTACGCATATTGGACCGTAGAGTCTGACAACTCAGTAACCATATGGTAGACCAAGTTAAGGTCCAATGGGACAAGTATAGTCCAGGATCTGCTACTTGGGAAGATGTCGAGACACTACGAAGAGACTATCCCTCACTTTTTTGACCACCTCGAGAATATGTTTCTCAAAGGTTGGGTGTATGTAACACCACCTTTTGACTTAGATAGCCAGGATTACCTGAGGCCTACACACTTTTATTTTCTATTCACAAGTGAAACTATTAAATGATACACTTGAACTTTTAAGACATAAAATTTTTATGAATGTTTAAATGTATTTGGATAATGATGGATATGATGTGATATATTGTGAGAATGTAAATTTTATGAATGTTTAAATATTATTGATGATGATGGATATGATGCGATCTACTATGTGAATGTAAATTCTATGAATGTCTAATTGTTATTGATGATGATGGATATGATGCGAC
>ML788822.1:289574-329572 GCA_009831015.1 Picea engelmannii
CGGACATGTCCCAATAAAGTATCCACACATGCATAATCCAACTTAGTTACATATATTAGGCTCCTATATATATTTGGAATGTGCAGAACTCGAGGGAAAGTTCTAATCCTTCCATCTTTCAACAACAACTTAACTCTTCCACATCCCATTATTTTGGCTGTCGATTATTCTCCTAGGAAGACATCACCACTGCCATACTCTTCATATTCATAAAACCACTTCTTGTGAGGATTCATATGAAAGGAAACACCTAATTCAGTCAGCCATACATCACAATATGCATGTGTACTTGTAGAGTTTAGGTAAACATCATTGTCTTTTGTGGAGTTTTTCACCTTTGTAGAAGAGGCATCAATAGACCCCTTTTCTTTATCAACATTCTTAGAAATGAAATCTTTCTTATAATTCCTAGCTTTACCACATTTCCATCATTTCCTCAAATATTTTGCTAGGGATTTAGATCTTCCTTTAGATTTATATCCCCCCCCCCCAAAGTCTTGTTTTTATTCCTATCTTGGGGATTACCTCTTATTGATACAGAATATATTTACAGAATGAAATGAATATAGATTATTATAAAAATATGCTTAACACAGAATAAACAGATATACAGTAAAAATGGTTTCTATTCAATAAGGAAATAAGTTGTAACTATAAAATGCAGCGGAAACAAGCTTGCTATAATGGTGGCAACTTATCTCTCAGAAGAGATGTGAAGGTTGTGCTCATTCGCAAGAAGATGATTACAATGAGGCTTCAAAGGCCTTTTTACAATAAAAAATGAATGTCAAAATCCCTAGACATCCAAAAAACCTAACCCTAGGAGATGAAGCACCAGAAGTCATGTGGGCCTCGTTTGGGTAAGTTAGTACATCAACTTCTTGGGGTCGTAACTTTTGCATATGATCTCCATTTTAGGGACACGATAGCCCATTGGAAAGGTATATCAAGGGAATACACATTTTGATTGTATCTATCATAGGTCATTCTGACTGTGGTGAGCCCTAAAAACCATTGTTTAGGGCCTCAAAACGGCCTCGCAAGTCAGAGACCCAAAAACTAGGGAAAAAATGGAAAAATGAGACAATTGGAATAGGTGGGAGGCCACTGAAATCCATATAGATCAATCCTCCCCCCTTAGAAATAAATTGTCTCCATTACATTGAGTTTCCCCATCATATGAAGAAATATTTGCTGAATTTGGCCCCGACTGAGCCACTTTCCTTGGTGCAGGATTTTCCCTTCTTTGACAACTTGATAAAGATGGATCCTTTGTTGGCGAGTTCCCTTGATCTATTTTTCCAAAATATGATCATTGGATGCCTGTTGTATGCAGTCGTGGCTGATCTCTCTTGGTGTCAGTTGTTCTTCTATCTCTGAGGTGTCCAATAATGGTGGGAAATACGGTCGAAGGATATCCACATTGATTATTGGGTGTAAGCCAAGGAAAGGAGGAATGTTGCACTCAAAATAATTATTACCCACAACCTTGGTGATGGTGTATGGACCATAATGGCGTGGGTGAAGCTTCTAATGGGGTCCTATAAGGTGATCTTTCTAGAAGTGCAACCAAACTTTGTCGCCCACCTGAAACTTATGTGCCACCCGATGTTGATCATGGCGCTGCTGGTACTTTTCATTGGACTTCTGTAGGATATCTTGAACATGTTGGTAGATGTGATGGATCTGCTCAATGAACCGGGTGGATTTGTCAACTTCAGTTGGAGCAGGAGATGATTCAGTCGAGGTGACCATAAGGGGTAGTGCAACATCTATGGGACCCAATGGTTGGAATCCCAACCCCACCTGAAAGGGGTTGTGGCTGATTGAGCTATGCAAGGCTCGGTTGTAGCTATGCTAAACATAGGGGAGACTCTCATCCCATGTGCAAGGGTGCTTGGAATTATACATGCGCAGGATATGAACGAGCATTCGATTTATGACTTCGGTTTGGCCATCTGTCTGGGGGTGGAAGGTCATGAATTTGGTAAGCTTGGTGTCCAATAATGACCAGAGGCTTGACTAGAATGTGTTGAGAAATCGATTGTCCCAATCTGAAAAAATGGTTTGTGGGATTCCAAAATATACCTAGACTTGTTCAAAGAGGAGCTTGGCAGTGGCCTCTGTTGTGAAACTCTTCTTGCAGGTGGCCATAATTTCCATCTTAGAAAAGTGATCCATAGCCACAAAATAAATTCATTTCCCCACTTGGTGGATGGGAGGCTTGACATGTAGTCCATTGAGATGGGTTCCTGTCACCTGTCAGGAGTAGGCAGAGGGGTGTACAGGCCCTGTTTCTCAGTTGTCGGTTTGGCAATCACATAGGAAATGTAAGACCTGATATACTTTTTGACCTCATGTTGAATTTTTTTCCAGTAGAAATGTTTCTGTAGCATTTCCACTGTATTTTTGATGCCGAAGTGTCCTACCACCCAACTGTAGTGGTTTTCCCATATCATCTTCGATCGCTCACTTGATGGAATGAAGATATGGCCCAGACGACACAACAACCCATCCTAAAGATGGAAATTAGCGACAACTACATTTGCGCCCAACATTTGGTAGGTGGTAGCGAAGTCTGGGTCTATCTCATAGATTTGGAGCCATCCATAGATCTCATGGCCACAATATTATAGCACTGTGGTGAGTTTCATGACTGGAGGTCTGCTGAGGCAATCAACGATGCAGTTGGTGCTTTGCAATTTATACTTGATGTTGAGGTGGAATTGTTGAAAGTACATGGACCACTTTTGATGGTGGTCATTCTGCAATTTTCCTTGTGTGTACATAAACTGTGGTGGCTTATTCTCAGTGTGGATGACTTTCTCCTTCCCAAGAATGTAATGTATCCACTAGTGGTAGGCTTGCACAATGGAGTACATTTCTTTTTCATAAGTAGGGTACTTACAAACAACATCTTATAGTGTATCACTATGATAGGCCATGGGGTGGTCGTGATGAGTGATAACAATGCCCACAAAATAGTCTGAAGCATCTGTCTCGATCTAAAAGGGATGTTGCAAGTCCGGTAGTGAAAGTACTGGGGTTGATCACAAGCGTTGCTTCAAATAATCAAACGCTTGTTGTTGGGATTGAACCCACACACATTTCACCTTACCACCACCCTTGGTTACTTGGATGAGGTCCCATGCAATATGGGAGAATCCCAACACAACTTGCGGTATAAATTGGCAAGGCCCAAGAAGCTTTGAAGCTTAGTGAGTGTGGTTGGGGCTATCTAGTTACAAATGACTTGGATTTTGGCTAGATCCACATGTACGCCATGTTGATCAATGATGTAGCCTAGGTAATGAATCTTGTCCATGCCAAAGGATCATATTTCCAAGTTGGTGTAGAGTTGGTGCTGTTGTAGCATGTGTAGAACCAGTTGAATATGCTGCAAGTGTTCTGCCCAAGTTTTTTTGTAAATGAGGATGTCATCCAGATACACCACTACAAAATTATTAGTGAATGGTCACAGGATATAGTCCATCATCCTCATGAAAGTGGCTGGAGCATTTTTCAAACAAAATGGCATGACTAACCATTCAAAAAGACCTTCCTTTGACTTGAAGGTGGTCTTCCATACATCTGTCTATTCTATCAGGACCTAGTGGTAGACAAACTTAAGATCAATCTTAATGAAGTATTTGGCCCCCATGAGCTAATGAAGAAGCTCATCGATTCGGGGAATCGGGTACCCATTTTTTACTGTGATTTTATTCAGGGCCCAGTAATCAATGCAGAGTCACCAGGTTCCATGTTTCTTCTATACTAGCATGATTGGCCTCCCACAAGGTGATGACATGCAACAAATGTTCCCCTTGTGGAGTAGTTCCTGGATCTACTGCTTGATCTCCTCATTCTCTAGGAGAGAGAGATGGTAGAATAGCCCATTGGGAAGCGATGCATCAGGGGTAAGATCGATGGGGTGCTTGACCTGACAATGCAAAGGTACCCCGGTAGGTGAGGAGAATATATTTGAGTATTCTTCCATGACCTTGTCCACTTGCTTCTGTTGTATGGAGAGGTCGGTCACAAAGAACCTAGATGTGGCTGTGATCTTTCACTCATTCTGAGAGAGAATCATGAAGAAGACAAACTTCCCTATCTAAGAGATGATATTTCTACATTTCTTTACATATATTTAGGAAATAGCACTGGGTCGGACTGCCTCGGGTATCATGTACAATTTCTTGTTCATAGTAATAATAACACTGCGAGGCCTATACTCATATACAATGTGATGTTTCCATAAATATGGTTGGCCCAAAATAAAATTACAAACTTCAAGAGGGGAAACATCACACAATACCTCGTCTTTGAAGGGATTTATGCCATATGACATGTGACATTGTTGGATGACGCAGATGTCGCTTCCTTTGCAGAGCCATCCGATGGTGTAGTGTTGCAGGTGCAACAATGTCGACAGGGCGAGTCACTTGATAGCCTCGGGTTAGATGAAATTCTTCTAGCTACTTCTATCAATGATGAAGTGCATCTTGCTACCCTTCACCCACATCTATGAATAGAAAAGGCAACTTCCTTCCTCTAGATCGTCTAGTTCACCGGGCTGGATCTTGGTAGTAGCAACAGTATCATTGGGTTATGTGTCTATGATTTGTCTCCCCCTTTCTATTTCTGACTTAGAGTCAAAACCCACATCTCATTCAGAGGCTTTCACTCAACCACTAGCGTCTGCTTCGAGTGACAATCAACAATGTTATGCTAGGGGCTCTTATGGAAGTCGCACCACTTCCCGGTATATTTGTTTGTCTTTTCGGTGTCCTTCTTTTCTTACGACCTAGATTGGTTGTCCTAAGGTTGTTTGTCTTTTCTCTATCCTTTTTTCTATGGGTTGGGGCCACCCTTTCCTAGATTTTTCTATGAGGGGTTCCCAGGCCCAAATTGCCACATCTTTTGTTTGAGCTTCTCCTCAATTTTGACGACATATCGGTAGGCCATGCCCAAGGATGAAAGGTATAGAAATTCCATTTCAGCTTGGATGTATCAATGAAAACCATCGCGATACTTTAGCACCAAATGTCGCTCAAAATATTTGATACCCATCTTGGTGCGCAAGGTATGGAAGATATTTGTGAACTCATGCACCACTTGGTCTCTTTCCTAACCCAGTGTGGTCTATTTTTTGTATAGGTTGTCATAACTTCCAACATGGTAGTATTGTTCCTTAATAACATTCCTGAAGGACTCCCAAGTGACTGCAACTGTAAATAATGATAGTTCCTCTATTTCCTTTTTCTCACAGAAAGTTTCCCACCAACAGTTGACATGGGGGACAACTTTGAGGAGTGCAAAAGTAATCGTTTCTCTATTTGAGAAGTTATGGACAGAGAAATACCCTTCTAGAAGATTCAACCATTTTTCTACCACATCTATGTCTATCTAAACTTCAAATATAGTAATATCAAAGTTGATTTGTACCTTGAAGGGGGCGGCGCCTCCGTTTGAGGAAGATGCGTTGCATGTTGGTAGTCATCTAAGAATTTTCTCAAAACTCTCCATAATCTTGTTCCTTTGTTGTGTGAGGGCTTCCTAGAGAAAATTTTTGAAGGGATCTTCTATCTCATCATCATTCTTTCTTCTGTCGTGAGAGGTCATTTGGGCATGCGAGAGATTTTGTCCTCAAGAGAAATAAGCTCGAGACCCAATTCTTTGTACCCTGACCTCGTTGTGGACATGCATTAAGAACGACAAGGAGAAGACCGCTCTGATACCACTAATCCAGAATATATTTGCAGAACGAAATGAATATAGACTATTATCAAAATATTCTTAACACAAAATAACAGATATACAGTAAAACTAGTTTCTATTCAATAAGGAAATAAGTTGAAACTGTAAAATGTAGCGGAAACAAGATTTCTAGAATGGTGGTGGCTTATCTCTAAGAAGATATGTGACGGTTGTTCTCATTCGCAAGAAGATGATTACAATGAGGCTCTGAAGGCATTTTTATAATAAAAAGGGAATGTCAAAAACCCTAGACATCGAAAAAACCTAACCCTAGGAGATGAAGTGCCATAAGTCATGTGGGCCCCATTTGGGTAAGTTAGTACATCAACTTCCCGGGGTCATAACTTTTGCATACGATCTTCATTTTAGGAGCATCATATCCCATTGGAAAGGTCTATTCGAGGAATACACATGTTGCTACTATCTATCATAGGTCACTCTAATCGTGGCGAGCCCTAAAAAACGTTGTTTAAGGCCTCAAAACGGCCCCACCAGTCAGGGACCTGGAAACTAGGGAAAAAACTACCAAAATGATCCAGTTGGAATAGGCGGGAGGCCACTGAATTCCATATAGATCACTTATATATAAAGCATTTGTGCTATGAATAGCCATGATTTTCTGCTTCATCTCTTCCGATAACAAGGATGCAACTACTTCCTCATACTTCAATGTATATTGAGTGGTACTATTGATTGTTACAACCAAATTATCCCAGGAGTTTGGAAAAGAACATAACAAAGTAATACATTTATCTTCTTTTGCAATCGTAATATTAACAAAGATAGGTTGACTTACCAAATTATTGAAGGCATTTAGATTCTCTGTCACAAAATATCCATCTTCCATCCTAAGATGATACAATTTCTTTCAAAGAAACAACTCGTTTACCAGGGACTTTGAATGATACAAAATCCCTAACTTTTTCCATATTTCCTTGGCTGTAGATTTATCCCAACATGTTCAATAAAATTGAATTTTCAAGGAAGATTATAATTGTACTTCTTTCTCTTCTATCAAAATTCTCCCAATCTTCTTTCGACATACTAGTATATTTATTACTAGTAGTTTGTGTACCGGTAGATTGTACACTAGTAGGTTGTGTACTAGGATCCATAGCTATCCATTTTTCTTCATCTACAATAAATTCCTCCATATTGAGCTTATATAGCTCAAAGTTTTGACCGTTAAAATTTTCAATCTCGATTCTAGAATTGCTCACCATTTACTATCAAAACATGAATCACCACTGCAAAGCTCCCATTGAACCCGTGTTTATAAACACGTGAATCACCACTGCAAATCTTCTGCTGAACCTAGGTTTATCATAAACCCAAGATAAACTTGATCTATAGACCGAGCCAAACCCTCAACAACAAAGGCGTCCCCCTGAATCCAAAAACATGTTGTGACACCAAATGTAAGTTTTAAACCTATGAAGTAAAGAAATGCATACTTATTCTTAAGAAAAATAGAAATTAATCAGTGGCTCATACACATAGTACACATAGATATATGTTGGAAACCATTAACTGAGAGAAAACCAACCTTCCTTGGTGCCACACCTCTCAAATTTTCATTGTATTAATTTCACCATTCATAATACAATATATAAAATATTTTAGATATTTTGTAGCTATGAAAACCCTAATCCATTAATCAAGTATTAATTTAGAAAACCGCTAAAAATAGAGAAAAATGCTAAAACAGAAAAAACCACCCAAAAACATTTTTTGAGGTGTTGCCCCGAATGCTTCACATAAACAGGGGGTGGGGAGGAATCCTAGCCCCTCATGGGACCCCCCCTCGGGCAGTTCCCGATGTACATGCCCACAAAGAGTGATGGTGGTATTGTCAGATGCATTCATCAAATAATATAACACCTACTCAACAATAGTAACACCTACTCAACAATAAAATAATATAACACCTACTCAACAATAGTAATCACATATTTGAAACTCTTTATAAATCATATGGACCCAAATAATTAATTACAAAGGAATCCTTTTGAACATGAAATATCCAAGTGAAATAGAGATGACAAGGTTCCTATCTCGTCACCATGCCTTAACGTGAATCCCATGGAATGTTATAAAAGAAATAAATGCACAAGGATACTTCATTGTTTGAAAAAGAGATGGGTAGAGTGTGAGATTTCTTAGGCGTAGTATTAAGAGTAGTTAACTCATTTTCTTGTCTATTTATACTAATATTAATTATCAATATTCGATAGCACTAAGCCAGTGAGGAGATTCACTTATTTTCACAAGCAACAGGTCACCTGTCATCAAAGAACACAAGATACAGATTGAGAGATGGAAGTAATACACAGTTCAGCCTAAGATATGTCCAAATAAAAATGGATATCCAAGTTGGAACCTTGCTACAAGAAAAATACAGGCATTAAAAGTTTGACAACTATTTGTGTTTGCAAGGGAGTATGGACGGAGGGAAGACCCTTGTCTTCTTCTCGATCAACTAGTGCCCCCAAACCCTCGTCATAGGTCCGTGATCAATGAACATGTTTTATTGTAGTTGGTCATCATCTAGACCACATTTTTAGAAGGGGAACCCTTCACTACCAAATATTTAGAGTTTCTCGCCTTCCCGAGGAAGTCATAGTAGGGAGGAATATTATGTAATGATTTCTCCTTGTCTAAAAAAATCCAAAATGTAATGGGAATGGGAAGCGTAGGGAAGATGTAAAATTATTAATTGGAAAGTCATGTAATTAGGAAGGTCAACAGTCCACCCTTAGTTATAAAATAAATTCAATGTAACCTAAGAGAAAGAGGGTGTCATTCCCCATATTATAATAATAATAATAATAATAATAATAATAATAATAATAATAATTATTATTATTATCCTAAGACGGTCATAATAAATACTTATGTGAATAAATAATAATAAAGTAGTATATAATAATTACCCTAAAGGGGGTTCATAATGAGTACTTATTATGGATATTTGAGTAATTAATTAAAATGGTAAAATAAGTAACACCAATCTATGGAAAAAACCTAAAAATATAATAAAGAATTCAAGTGGATCCTAGGGATCGATTGCTTGGATTCTATATAAGGAGGGGAAAGAAGGAGAAAATGACATCTCTCTTTTGGCTGAGATAGAGAGATGGCAAGGCTAAAGAATCACTGGTATAGTAGTATATTGAGGGCACGAGGGTGACTTGCTACGGAATATTGAAGTATAAAGGTCTACAGTTGGGTGGAAAGTCATCCCCCACTTTGTGTCGCGGTTGGTCAAATAAAATAAGATCAAAGTATGGATATGCTTCTGGGGTCACCTATTGAACGTACTTGGTTTCCAAGTAAGTTACTGATGCCATATTCCTTGAAAGCTATGAAATATTGAATAATCTATCTCTATTTTGTCAAATCCAGTTTATTATTTTTCTTGTTTACCTATGAATTTGATTTATCAAATTGAATGGTGATACAATGAAATGATCAAATTGAAAAAAAATAGTTCCACCTTGAACAAGATCTCTTCTATACACATTATTGTTTATTTTCCATGCCATGTAGTGATCTAAGTATGATTAAGTTTCTTATGTAAAGAGAATTATTGCAAAAAATAATGTAGTGTCAATTGGATAATTAACAACATTCATTACTGCGTTATTGCATCTTTGTTTTAAGTTACATATAGAAACAAGATACATCAATAAACAAGATAAGGGAATTATGTCGTGGTCATGCATTGTTGACTGCATGATAACTAATATGTATCATAATTTTTTTCCTTACACTTGATATTATAGGCTCAAAGGTTTAGTTATGGACATTAAGAAGAGACCATCATGTATGAAGTACTGTGCAAAATTAGTCTATGTAAGTGGAGGAACTAAAGAAGGAACTCACTATTGTAGGCACATGAATATATATAGGGGATCTATATGATGGTATTATTGAAGGTTAACATTGTATTATGGTAAGGGAAATATGTGAAACTTTATCTTAATTATCCGTAAAAAAATCATCCTTCTTGTTGAAAGAAGAGGAAATGATGATCAAGAAACAATTGGTATGACATGAAACTCATAATGATACTTTGTTGAGTTATCTTAGGTGGATAAACTTAACTAGGTGGATGTTTTGATGATAAATGATTTAGAGATAAAATATAGTATCGACTATATATTTATGCAGGATTTTGCTGATGAATCATGGTACAAACACTCTTGATATTTTGATCTGCATGTGATATGTGTTAATATGATGATAATTTCATGATGTTATGCTATGATTACATGTGGTTCCATCTGTTATGTTGAAGAAATGTTATGTCCTTGATAAAGATATATTGAGTATCTCCTGATGAGATGACATGATGTGATTGTCTATAATTATTTTATGATAAGATGTTTTATGATGACATGTGGGGAGCATGTGGTGATGATAATGGTGTTGTATTCTCACGATGAAATGTGGGAGCTAGCATGTGGTGATGATAATGGTGTTGTATTCTCACGATGAAATGTGGGGGCTAGCATGTGGATTCTTTACTTGAGATGTTGGTATAATGACTAATGCAATGATTTGATGTTGTGAGGTGGTGATTTTCAGGTTATCCACTAGTGGGCTAAGAGGGCCATGATTGTGCGTCGAGAGGGCCGGTTTATTCAACGATCTCATGGGAGCCCATAACCACGAAGGATAAAATTTCAAGTAACATCTTATGGGATTGGTAAAACTCAATCTAGTACTTATGCCTTGTATTGGATTTGTTGTGCTGAAGTCCCTAAGAATGGCTGGAGCATTTCTCATCGGTGGTGTTGTGGGATGACTTCGATGCTTGGGGTTGTAACTAGTTGTTGTGGAGGGAGTTTAGGTTATCCTTTTGAGATACCTAGTGTATGTGAGTACTGACCTATATTCCTACTTGGAAAAATGAGGTCTTTAGCCTTGGGGCTTTAGATAGACCAATAGGCTTTAAGCCTAGTTTCAAACGTTGATAAGGATAACTAGAGAGTACTTGTGCTTCCCTGGTGTTGTGATGTGGAATTTTGATTCCTGTTGTAGTCACTTGGATGGATTTATACTATTCTAGCACATGGTTTTGTGGAAGGTACAAGAGGTAACATAGGGTTTTTTGGAATATTTGGTTAGCTAATTAAGAAAATATAAGAAACATAATCAAAGCTAACTTTGGGATGAAGTTCCTTGAAGGAGGGGTGAATGTCATGCCCCATATATTCCTAGATGCCTAACACCCATAGCATGTAAGAATACCTTCCAAAAGATACAAAATCAACACTCCCTCTTAGCGAGGGAGGTATTCTCACCACACTCCACAATCACCTGGAAGTAGCATTGTCTCCCACCCTAGGAGTAACTTTGTCTCCCGCATTGGATCTGAAGGTTGGCTCCCACTAAATGAATGACTCTCCCTCTGAGCGTCCTGAATCCTATGAAGTTGAAATCCCTATAAATATAATGACTCCATTTGAAGTCAGACTCCCTCTAAGTCTACACAACCTTCGAAGCTACCTGCTCCCTATCCACTTTCCTCTACAAAGTACTGGGAGGCTTCTTCTCCCCATTAGGTCATGAGGGATAAATCCATATAAACTTTGGTTCCCTCTGATCCTATACCACTAGTGGATTTACCTAGTTCACCACTAGTGGGGTTACCTACTCCCTCTATACCTATTTTCTTGGTGGGGCCACCTTCTTCACTACTCATGGAGCTACCTGATCCTCCTCATATGTCTCTCTACTCTTGTTGGTCACAACACACATAGGATGGTCCCTCAACCTATATAATTTTCCCTCTCTAACCCCAGGACCATTGATATTACTTGGCTAGATCCTCTAGGCATCCAATAACACATTTCCATCTTAGAAAAACACTGTGTATCCCTAATCCTCAATCATTGAGGATGAGAACACACTCCCGACACCAATAGAACATTTCCCATTCTAAAAAAAACCCTTGAATCCATCTGGAATACCACTGCTCCATATCCATGTACTACATTCCTGGTACTCATACCAAGCTCCTCATACATAAATGAGTCAGACAATGTGAATGTCATGAAAAAATCTTGTTCCCCTATCATGTGCCTGTGGTTCCCACTGTATAAGAACCATGGAATCCTCCAAGGAAAGAATCCTACTTACCAAAGTCATGACCGTCCAATGAAATGTTTCCCAAGTCCATCATCCAAGTCACCAAAAACACTTTGTGTGTATGTAAACACTACAACAGAACCTATTTCCTCTCTCTAAATAATCCCAAGCTACATATGGACACTTAGTCTAGTCCACTCTAGACCTCCACAACTCATCTTTGCAAGTGTCCTCATCGTCTCAGGTGAAATTCCTTATACAATGTTGTACCTCGACAATGTGCGACTCTCCAACCCAATGAAAAGTCTATCTCATCAACCTGACACACATGCAAAGCCATCTCATTCATGCTAAAGAACCCGAGCTTCACCCATTTCAACTCACCGTGACAAGCCACTGGAATTCCATCAACAAGATTGAAAACTTGCTACAAAACATATTGTTGTGATCTGGGCTCTCCACCAATCCACCAAAACTCCCAACCTGCCACACTAATGAGTTACAATATTCCACAAATCATCATCTAGATAGTATACTCCATGTATCAAACCAAATACCATATAATGTACTTCCACCTGCAACAACATTATACATACCTCTCAGAGCGAACTCCTCAACACTGCTACAGTTCCCTCTAAGAGTTGTCACCTATTACCTGCCTGGAACAAGAAAATTAAATCTGAAATCAACTGTAGTATCTATGTTTCTCAAATATTACCCCCTTCTCTTCAACTCAACTCTAATACCATGTCAATTTTCAAATGAAAATCAATGTGACTAATTTTTAGATCTGAAAATTGCTTCCTAGTGAGCTAATGATAAAACCCTAGCTGTTATGACTAAACAATTTTACACTGAAAATTATTCACCAAAATTATATGCAACGGAAACAACAAGATCAAATATGAATCATCAATGCAAAATAGACACAAAATTTATGTTTTGTAACCCTTTCAAATTCATAAATTCTGAGGGAAAAACTATCCCTCCTAGAAAATACAAATCCACCAAAATATGTGGACAACCTTCTCTTTCCAAAACCATAAAATATCAACAAAATACTTGGGAAAAGTACCAACTTACAAATCTATTGTAGATCACTTGTATGATCTACTAATGTCACCTATATTTTTGTTGACATAAACATGTATGGACATGCTCTTGCTGAGAAACCTTGTATGGATGTACATGATTCACCCTTCTACAACCTTCATACATATGCGATTGTGCCTATTGCAATCCTCTTATACATGATTAACCTTACTGGAACTTGGGTACATACATGGAAGTGGCCATTGCAACCCATGTACATACATGATTGGGCTCACTACAACCCACGTACATATATAAAAACATGTACAAACACTTATGTACGATTCACTCCACTGGTAGCTCAGGTGGCTAGTGCATGGATGTTAGAACGTTGGCGTGACTAGAGTTTAATGGTTTGAGCCTGATGGAGGTGAAAATATTTTTTTCACCATCCAACATTGGCCTCATCTAGGGTTCCACGTGGCTTGTTGTGATTGGGCCACATGTCACCCTGTGATTCACCTGGTACACAGTCACTTGCACAATCAACATCCCATACCATTACGTGTTCTCTCTAAAGCTTTCCACGTGATCGCCACCTGTCATCTGTACCCTGCCATGTGTCATTTGTACTTCCATGTGTTGGACTGTCAATGGGACACGTCATCGTATGCACTGCAACGTCAACATTCGTACAGTCCACGTGTCAAATCCATACCATACCAACTCAGCCCGAAAATGCCAAAAATTCCTGACACATGTCACCACCTGGTGCTGCCACATCATCATGCTAATGTCATCTACCACGTAATACTGACATACTTCTGAATTCAGCAGTATGACCTCTCACTGTTGACTTTGAATTTTTTTCATGTTTGGGAAGAAGTTCAAATCGCCATAACTTTCACATACGATGTCCATTTTCTGAAAAAAAAACATACTACCAAAATCGACATGATGAGCCCTCCGCAATGGTGTTGGTTTCATCCGATTCTGAGAAATTTTAATTTTTGGCCTTCCTGGATCCATTTTGGATCATTCCTCCCCACTAAGACCTTTCGGTCCTCCAAAAGGATATTAACCAGTCATCAAGTGCGGGATAGGCCTCCCCACTTTTCCTTTGTCTTGAAACTATGTCCTATGCACCTTTCACATCATAATCAATGTCATAATAACCATGACAAATGCAAGCATATTGTTATCCATTTGAACTCGTTCACATCTTACTGAATCCACTACCACCCATGTAGAAAAAATTAGCAGCGATAACATCATAAATATGACTGAAAATGAACCAATATGTTTAACATGCTTGCACGACATTAACTTATCTTGAAGAAAAGTATGATTGAACTCCCATCCTACAACCATCTCATGTTCATTCTTAATATCAAATGCTTTACTTGGCACAATTATAGGTGTATTTCTTGCATAATCTGCCTTATTTAATTGTTCCATCGTTAGAAGAGATTGATTTGGTTTTATGTGATGAGGATGTACAACATATTTAGTTCCCTTTTTAAACAAGTGATATTGATTATGTTCCCTGAAGAATATTTCTTTGTGATCATATAAATAAGGGCTACCTAATACCATTCCACATGTTTCAAGTGGAACCACATCACATGTTACTTCATCCACATACTTAGATTTAATTGCAAACTTTATCATGCATTTCTTTGTTATGGGAAATTTGTGATCTTTTCTTATCCAATTTGGTGAATAGGGTTTTTGATGCATCTTAGTGTTTAATCTCAATTTCTTAACCACTTCTTATGAAATTAAGTTATATTGAGATCCACTATCTATCAATGTATCAATCTTAGTATGTTTCATTACGACCCTTATATGAAACAATTTACTTCTTGAATCAAAACCATCACCAATTTTACTTGTCAAACCAACTTTTGTAATCTTAGACTCATAACTTGAATCTGACCCTAAGTCTGTTGGCCATGTTTTTTTTGCAACTTTTCGCCTCCATTTCCTCTCTTTGAACCATTTTGGTCTCTTCTATGGGTGCAATTTGCAGAAATTCTCATCATCATGCCCTTCTTTCTTGCAATGCATGCAAGATAGATTCTCTTCCTTCACTTTCATTGAATTTTATTTCTTTCCATTCTCTTTTCCCTTTCCATCCTTCTTTGAAGATGAATACCCTGATACCCCAAGTCTAGTTTTTGTTGCTTCAATATACATTGCTTGAACAAAAACCTCATCAAGATTAGTAGGTCCAAACATAAATATAGTATTACAAATATAAGCAGGCAAACCTCCTATATACTTCATAAGAGTTTCTTGTGTAGTTAATGGAAAATCTAACATCAAAGCCATCTTAAGAAATTCATCTGTATATTCCTGCACCGATTGTCCTTTTCTTAGCTTAAGACTTTTCCATTCAATTAAATCCTTTTCCTTATACCCCAAAGGATATAACTGTTTTCTAAGTGCAGAAATAAAATCATTCCATGATGGAAAAATCTTACCAACTTGTTGAGTTCCATGTTGCATCTTACTTTTCCACTAGCTGAGAGTTGTGCCTTCAAGATGAAGCGATGCCAATCTGATTTTGGTTGCCTCATATTTGATTTGATGCAAATTACAATATACCTCCATCTATCTAACCCAGTTATCAAGTTTCTCAACATTAACTTCACCATCATACATAAGCAAAACAAATTCTACATTAAGTTTAAGTAATGGCATATTAGGATTATGTTTATGAGATTTTTTTCTTGAAGAATTAGTATTCAAACTTGTACTTGAAGAAGAAGAAGATGATGGAGATGAAGAAGGAGATTTTGGAAGGTCCTCTCCTTCTTCACTTTTGGCTTTCTTTGAATATTCCCCTTGAACCAGTCTCTTCCATTCCAAGTAATCATCATACAACACTTTTACCATCTATAACATGGAAAAACAATTTCTTTGAAACTCTCTTTCATTTTGAGAAAGTCCTTCTTTCGATGCCATCCTCTCACTTTGATATGTCCTCTTTCTTGATCCTATCTCTGGATCTCCTTCTACAATCTCTCCTTCACCATGACTTAGCTTTTCCATGGTAATCATGCAAACTCAAATAATCAACTGTCAACCTACTCTCATACCACTTGATTTGAAATTGATCTTTTAAAGACTATGGTTGAGTTTATGCATGAGCCGATTTACCAGTTAGGAATTAAGGGAAGAAGAATATTTTAATGAAATAATTTTGCATCCATCATAAAGAATACAGAACATAAAATAATCATTAATATCATCAAACCATAATGCCAATATTGTTAACAGATTTCGACAAGGTTTCATACATCTTCGGGCCTTTACCTAAGATGGGGAGGATTTCTTATTAATATTCAATGCTTCAAAAGTACATCAAACATGCATAAAATGGATTAAAAACTATTCTGAATGTGTTCTGATCGACCTCAAGAATCCAACACAACTAATGGCACTAAAAAAGGTTGAGCATAGCTCCTAGAAATGGCCTCCAAGGTTTGCTTCCTCAATGGCTTCCCTGCATAAAAATGGCTTGAGCTTCACAATTATTCAGAATTTATCCTGTTATGAACCTCTCTGGACTATAAAAAACCTCTAGTTTATATAGATTCTTATTTGGGGGTCACTTGCCAACTTCCTCCCAAGATATGGCCTCAAAAGGGCTCCAGATCCTCAAAATCACCGAAAATCGGGCTAAAATCAACATACAAATCAAAACCATAGGTTAAAACCCACTTCTGGGTAAAAATGCACACCAACCCCTTTTCCTCAGGATCCTTTTCACATGGAGGTTCCATGTGTCCTCGAGTTGGGTCGTGCCCTGGTATTTGGCCCTTGGTCTTTTTCCGCTCTAGTCATATGAATGGCCATGTGGCCAAGTGATAATTCCCCACGCCCTACTCCGCTTCTAGAACCTAGTCATAGGCCCTTGTCAAGTGCCCTAGTCACCTACTAGCCCCTTCCGACCAAGGATTATCCCCCAAATCCTACCAACCACAAAATTAAATATGTGTTATGCCATATGTTAATCAAGGAACACTGGTATCCCAGGTGGATAGCTCATGGATGTTAGAACGTTGACATGACCGAATGTCAAGGGTTCGATCCCGATGGAGGTGAAACAAATGTTTTTGACCAACCAACATTGGCCTCATCCGGGGTGCCATGTGGCACCCTATGATTAGGCCATGTGTCACCCTATGATTCACCCCATACAAACAGTCACTTGCATAGTCAGTTTCCCGTACCATCAGGTTTCCTACCCGGAGTTTGCCATGTCACTGCCACATGTCATCCGTACCCTTCCATGTGTCATCCATACTTCCATGTTTCAGACTGTCATTGGGCCATGTCATCGTACAGGCTGCCACGTCAACATCCATACAGTCCATGTGTCAAATCCATACCATCCCAACTTTTCTTGAAAATGCCAAAAATTACTGACACATGTCACCACCTAGTGCTACCATGTCAGTATGCTGACATTGTTGGCCCTCGACCAAGTTTTGGAGAAAATTTGGTCAGTTTTGACCCACTTTTGGACTTCAACACGTTGGTCGAAGAAGGAGCACCTAGGTGGAGATGATATCGCGTATCTCACCTATTTTTAGGGTTGTGTGGACCCAGTAAGGGGTCCTCTAGGGTTTTGTAATGGGTTTATGGGATGCCGACCCGTGGGTTTTCCCCATGTTTAGGCCTTATTGTAAGATCTTGTAAAGTATAAATAAAGAGGAATGTATGGTAGAAGAAAGTAGCTCTGTGTGAAACAAAAGTATCTTTGTGCGAAGGAATGCATGTGGTCGAGGCTTTCTACTCGACTGTGATTTTGTAGCAGGTGCTAAGTGTTGTGATCAAATATTTTGGCTCTGTGCATTTGACCTAGTTTTGGAAGGTAAAGAAGGAGGATCTAGTGCTTAATGCGCAGATCTCCTGTCTTGAGCGAAGCTTGAATCTGTGGTTTAGTGCACAAGAGAGACTGGATGTAAGGTTTTGGCGAATAACAAAGAGGCGAAGCGGTTAGTGGATGTAGCCCCACACTAGGGTGAACCACGTATATATGGTGTCTCATGGTTTTCTTTATGTAGTGTTATTTCTATTATGCATTTGCTTAGTGATTTTTTTATGATGTGTAATGAATATATATTTTGTTGCTTAAGTACTTACTTATGTTAAAGTGTAAATGAATGCTAGATCTATCTAACAGTGCTAAGTGATAAAGTGTTCAAGGTGCATAATCACTTGTTGTTACTGCACATTATCTGTCTTTGATTATGCTTTGTGATGTTAATAAGGTTAATAAACTAATGCATGTTCACTTCCTAAACATTAATAGAATACTCTACAAAGTTCTCTTATCACAGATTCATGTCCCAGCCTGGTTACATACACCTACGTCCTATAACCCCCCTTGCTTCTACCTCCAGTAAGACTTCACCTGCTTCGCAGGCATTGCCGAAAGGGCCGGTAGTTGGGGTATTTTTTGTGCATTGTTAAGCATTGAATCCTGGGTCTTCCCCTGTGCCAACAAATGGTTCCATTGTCGGGACCTGAAACTGTGATTGCTGGGAACTGATGTAAATAAAGAGAAAATATTTGTGCATAGGTCTGTTGCTGAAGTGCGTAGTACTCTACTTGAGTTGCGAATCTTTGTGCCAAAGAAGTAAGTTGTTCTGAAGAAAAGAGGTAAGATCCTAAAAGAGGTAAGCTTTGTGATTTGGTAAGAGAAAGGTAAGTGAAAAATTGTATTTTGAAGGCATGAATTTAAGTATGTTTAATAGATTCTTTCCTAGTTTGAGGGCTAGGGAACAGTTGAAAGAAAGAGTTGATTTAAGAAAATTTAATGGAAATGAAGAAAGATATGGTATTCCTATGCATAGAATTTTTTTTTGGACCGATAAGTGGATGCAGGAATCTAGAGAGAATTTTTTCAGACTGCAGGTCCAACACTATGATCCTAGGGGAAGTGTGTAGTACAAGAAATATTGGGTAACATTCAAGAGAAAAAATGATTGACTTTGTGTTATAATTGCAGAAGGCTGAGACATCTTTCTCAGGAATTCCTTGGGGTAGGCCCTATTTGTCTTTGTTTTAAGGTTGTTGGTCATGAGGCTAAGGATTGTCCAAGGATTATTGCTAAAGTTAAAGGGAGGGAAATAAGATAAGAGAATTATGAAAAGAGTCAAGAGACTAAGGGTATGTTAGGAAGTCATAAAGAGAAAATATTAGAGGAAGTTTAGACTATGTTATTACAGTTGGAAGAAATGATGGATGTTCATAAAGATATCAGTTTACCAAAAATCCTGAAAGCAAAACAACACATAAGTGCAAGAATAAAAGACTTCGACATAGAATGTGTCTTAGATGAAGAAACACAAGTGAATGTTATGACAAAAGAAACTTGGGAAGTTTTGGGAAATCCTACTGTGGTACCTTCTTTCGGAAGGATAGGCTTGTTTAAGGGAAAGATGATAAATTTATGTGGAAGAGTAACTACTATACCTATTATTGTTCATGGAACATCAATTGAAGAAGAATTTGAAGTTATTAGGTTTGTTGAGGACAACGCCCCTTTACCACTTTTGTTCAATAAGACTTGGATTGAGAAGGATTAGATCAGAAGGAAAGTAGAGGAAGATGCTACATAAAATAAAAAGCAATAATTAAGGGATTTCATAGCTAGGAAAATAGACCAACTAAGAGAAGAACGAGAGGATAATTCGAAGCTACAGAGCAAAGTAACAATGCAGGAGGGACAAAAAGAAAAGGAATTATCTATCAATGTTGAAAGAGTACAATAAGGATTGATGAACCTATATATCCAAGAGAGAAGTTTTCCCACTCAGGAAGTGTGAAGAAAAAGAATATTAGCTTCAGAACCTTTTAGGGTACTTCAACAGTGCAAACCCACTATGTTAGGGGAAGATAAGAATAAAAATGGAAAGAGGAATCCAAAAATGGTTAAAGAGACTCTGACAATAGGAAAGAAGGAAAGGAAGCTCAACCAAAAGAAATCTAAGTTGGAAAAGATACAATAAGTTAAGGAAACCAGATGGAATACTTCGCAGATTGGAACCTCGCAGTAGGCAGGTTCGCAGGGTTTGAACCTCACTGGAACAACAGGTCCGAACAGATTTAGAATTCCCCCTGGTGAAGTTATATAACCATTGGAGGTGCCCCAAACATTATAATGATGCTCTAGAATGGTTAGGAAACACATTTAAAGTTTTATGGACTTCTTTTGGAAATTGAGACTGTGCCATAATGACTAGATTTACATTATTGGAGGCATTTTCCTGTCCATTGGAAGATCCATCAGGCCGCCCCACTTATTTAACTCGTTGATTGTGGCGTTGGGACTAATTTTTTCTACCTGTGATTGACTGATCTAAGCCGATAATTTTCCAAGTGTCGAACTATGTTTCCTATCATTATCTGAAAGTATACCTCGCATATCTGTTTGTATACCTGTTTTCTATTAAAAGATAGAATGTCGGGTGAACCCAACGACTTGGAAAAGTATTTTAAGGAAGTTCTTAGGAAACTCATGGTCGAAAAACCTATATCTAAAGGTATTCAAGCATCATCCACTAGGGGACTGCAGGCTTCCCCTTCGATTAGACGTCATTCCACCCTCATCAACCCTGTGAATGAACAAAGAAGTAAGCACCGCGATGATCTGGCTAACGGAAAGTAGATCCCGTCGATCCTACCTGAGTATATTATTCCTTTGTTTGGTGCTGTTAACCACGACCGTATTCCTCATGATTTTGAGTACTTTGTGTTCATTGCGTACATTTCAAAATGAATTCTCATAGTAGGAAGTCAGTTAGGGAAGATCCCTCTATTGAAGCACATTGACTTCAACTTAGGAGACCGAAAGAACTACACCACGCTAGCTCCTCACCATTATTTAACGAAGACAACCGGAAAGAAACCTCACCTCATCTCACAGACATGGATTAAGGGGTTGGCACAATCAACCATATTGAATGTGATGAATATTTCGCATTTTTTCTGCCACCAGGAGGTTAATGCTTGCATTAAACTCCTTCTGTCGTGTTATCATGGAAGATATCTATGGATTGACAAAAGAATTATTATGGATCTGGCACTGATCCACCGGATCACAGGTTTAAGTGTGAAGGGTCCTGACCCACAATATTTCTATCCATGGAATACCTTAAACCATTCTTTGGAAAAACACATTAAAGAAGCCTATGGAGAGGTAGAAAATGGGAACCGAGGTTACAAGGTATCCTCCGTACATGATGGTGCAGTGCACCTTGCTTGTCAAATCTTACATGGAAATCTAGTGAGGAAGAAATGCCCCACACAGGTCACTGGGTTCGTGGTGGACCTCACAGGAAAGTGTGTGGAGGGAATGTAGATGAACTGGGTGAACTACCTCGTCAATGAGTTAGAAAAGGATTGTCGCGAAGCCCAGGACTTAGGATATGAGTTCCACTACAGTTGGTTGATCATGTTGATTGCATTTGTGGCTTGGAAAATGCTTGAAGGAGCTAATTTCCCAGCAATTGAACCTACAGAGGCCCGTGTCACTCATTTTTCCACTCTGTGGTATACCAATGACATGATGAAGTAGTGGCAGTCTAATGTCATGTTTCACAGATATTATCAACAGTTGAAAGTTTCCATTGAAGCATTCACGTGTATGACACCACATACCCTACATAATTATTGGCCCATAGAAAAATTTTGTGTTGAGCCTCACTTCATTTACATCATCGCGCAAAGAGATGAGCACTAGGAAGAATTACAGTCATACTACAAGATGACGGGTGAAGATATGGAGCAGATTATAAAGGAATGGCCAAAATAATTTCTTGTACCTATCGCCGATGTAGAGTTATCTGACACTGACACTATATGAAGCCTGATGGTTATGTGAGGTAAACATGTCGGACAATCCAGTGCGACCAAGAAGAATAAAAAGTAGGTTGAAGTCTAGGACATAGAGAGTGATGAAGAGGACGAAGAGAAAACTTCTGGAGATAACGGGTCTGGCTCGCCAGGAGGAGGAGAAGATGAAGCAGAAGGACAGGGAGGAGGAGAAGACGAATTAGAAGGATAGGCAGGAGGATATGAAGGAGAAGAAGAGAAATAAGGAGGTGAACCTACTTTGAGAACCCCACCACCTAAAGATCCCCCTATTCGGATAGTGACCCCACAAAAGAGGAAAGTTACTACGAAGAAACCTTCATGAAGGAAGAAAACATGTGCCAATAAGCCACAGTTGGAAGCCACTCTCACTGATGATGACATTAGTCTGGTCTGCGGAGCTATGGAGGATGCTTTTGAAGACATGTTGTAGAGATACGAAGAGAAACAGGTGGATTTATATGGAAGGATTGAGAGGGAGTTGAAGGAAGTGCAACAGGTTGTTCACTTGGTCTGCATAGTGCATACTGCACCGTCTACTCCTTCCTCATCACATATCGTAGAATTGGGGGATGAACCAACCTAGCTAAGAAATCCTGTTGATGCAACAAAATCTCGATTCCAGAGAGCTCAGGAAGAGAAGGAGAAGGCTACAGACGCCTTGCAAAAGGAGAAAGATGAAGTCCTTGTACAGTTATGAGCAACACAGGACAATGTAGCTGCCTATGAAAGCGAGAAGGCATAGTTTCCGGCAGATCTTTAGGAGGAAAAGAGAGCTGGTGAAGCCCAACTGCAGAAGGAAAAAGAGTAGTTGTTTGCAGAGAAGGCCATGGTCAAAGAAGTAGTAAGCAAAGTGTGTCTCTTTGTACCAGACTTGGTATAGGAGGAGAAAGATCCTATTGAAGCTCAAGTAGTAAAGCTCACAGAGACCCTCCAATAGTTTCAGGCTAGGATAGTTGAGCTAGAGGCCAAAACAGTGCCAAGCACCTTGCATGAGGTGCGTGACTAGAGGGAGGATTCCACAAAAAACACAGTAGCAAGTTTAAGTGCCCTTGCCTTGGTATGTAAAAAATTGAGTGACAAAAGTGCCCAGACATATGAACGCCTCATCGAGGATCCAGAGTTAAAGAAGCTAGAGGCTTAGTTATAGGAGGTGCAACAATAAGCATTGTCATTGCAGGCACAGATGAAGCTTCTCATAGCATTGGAAAGGATGAAGAGATCCCATGAGTAGCGCATAATACAACAACAAATCACTACTCTCCAAGGTAAGGTGATGGAAGTAACACATAAGATACAACCTGTGCAGGACCAAGCTTGCAAAGTGTTCGAGGACATCGATTTCCATGGTTCCTAGTTAGATCAAGTAGTTGAAGTAGTATAAAAACCCTTGGAAGGGCCTGTTATAGAGTAGATAGTCCAAGAGCTTGTTGATTAGGAGGCTCAGGCAAGGAAGCAAGTCGAGGCAACTCAAGTTAATATTGAGGCTTTCAAAGAAGCATTGTCTAGACCTGAGTGACTCGGGACGAGTCACATGTGAGTTTTGGTGGCCTATTTTCCCTTGACCAAGTTTTGGGGAAACTTTGGTCAGTTTTGACCCACTTTTGGACTTCGACACATTGGTCGAAGAAGGAGCACCCATGCAAAGCTCATATGGTGGATCTCACCTATTTTTAGGGTTATGTAGACCTAGTAAGGGGTCCTCTAAGGTTTTTTAACAAGTTTATGGGATGTTGGCCCATGGGTAGTCCCCATGTTTAGGCCTTATTGTAAGATATTATAAAGTATAAATAAAGAGGAATGTAGGGTAGAAGAAAGTAGTGTTGTGTGAAACAAAAGTAGCTTTGTACGAAGGAATGTATGTGGTTGAGGCTTTGTTCTCAATTGTTATTTTGTAGAGGGTGCTAAGTGTCGTGATCATAGATTTTGGCTCTGTGCATTTGACTTAGTTTTGAAAGGTAAAGAAGGAGGATCTAGTTCTTAGTGTGAAGATATCCTATCTTGAGTGAAGTTAGAATCTGTGGCTTAGTGCACATGAGTGACTAGATGTAATATTTTGGCGAATAATAAAGAGGCGAAGCGGTTTGTGGATGTAGCCCCACCTTGGGGTGAACCACATATATCTGTTGTCTCATGGTTTTCTTTATGTAGTGTTATTTCTATTATGCATTTTCTTAGTTGTTTTCTTATGACATGTAATGAATATATATTTTGTTGCTTAAGTACTTACTTATGTTAAAGGGTAAATGAATGCTATATCTAACTAATAGTGCTAAGTGGGGTGCATAATCACTTGTTGTTACTGCACATTATTTTTCTTTGATTATTCTCTGCAATGTTAATAAGGTTAATAAACTAATGTATGTTCACTTCCTAAGAATTAATATAATACTCTACGAAGTGTTCTGATCACAGATTTGTGTCCCAACCTGGTTACAGACACATGTGTCCTGTAGTCAAGGTTTTGATGGTGCGTTGTTAAGTGTTGAACCCTGGGTATGCCCCTGTACCAACATACATCATCATGATGCGATGTTGACATCATCTTCCAGGTCATTCTAACATCAACAATATGGCCTCTGACTGTTGAATTTGACTTTTTTTCCCTACTTGGGAAAAATTTCAGATCGCCATAACTTTTGCATACGGTGTCCATTTTCAGAAAAAAACATATTGCCAGAATCAACATAATGAGCCCTATGGAATGGCACTAGGTTCTTCTGATTATGATAAATTTGAAATTTTGGCCTTCCTAGATCCATTTTGGATCAAGCCTTTACTTGATTTATTCTATTATCTAAGGGCAAGTCCTGTTGTTTCCTCGTAAAGTCTCTCATACATGTTACTTGTCCCACGAATGTACTTAGAGCATTTTTACATAAAATTTCATCATGTTCTAAGTCCTTTTGTAGATATTCCATAAAATAATCAATCCTTTACAACAAATTCCCCAAGATAGTGCTGACTTCCCATGCCTCTAAGATGACATTGATCCATTTATTTACATTTTTTTTACATACATCCTTATTCCTCCTAAAAACTTGGTAGCTTTCCTAGATTTAGATGTCGTACCTGGTGTTTCTTGTGGGATTAGATATACATAAATGATGGATAATGGTTTAATAGATAACAACTTAGGAGTGAGGGCATCCCCAAAATTCACTTATTCCCATTTAAAATATGATATTTTGAAGATATTCCTTGGAAATGGAATGATCTAGAGAATCTCTAATAGTTAAGTTCAACTTAAGAATTCCATAGGGTCCAATGCTAGAGATATCTACTATGAATTCCATCTTTTGATAACCTTTCCATTTTTTACATGAACTTTTTCAATTTGCAATTTTTTTGACTCCTTATTGTACTTACTATTGTGGAAGTTCACACATTATTCTTCAAAAAAAATTGGTTCCTCTTAAGAAAATTCTTCTTCTATCTACTGGTTCTCTATAATCTATAATGAAACTCACTAAGGTATATTGTTATCATCAAACTCCATTTCAACAACATCATTTGTTTGATCCTCAAAACTCAGAGTACTCATGTTGACACCATTCCTTTTTATTTTATTCTGTGTAATAGTGTGTGGTTTATAAATATTTAAATGAGTGGGCTCATATTCATTATCTCCTCCTACACACTTTTCATTACTCTCTCATTTACCCATATTAGGCTCTTGGCCTTGTTGAGCATATGATGAACTCTTACGTGGGAGGGAAGCAGAGCCAATGTGAGAACTAGTCTTTGTTCTACCTCTTTTCTTTGATTTTCTCTATTGATCCTCCCTTTTGGATTCTATAATTTTAACTTGGTTATTTGAACTAACTTGTGTAACCAAGTCATGATCACATATTTTTTCATCTTTTCTAGAAACCTGTTTTCTGATATTTGGATCATTGTCATCAACTTCCTCCATATTCGTTTATATTGTTGTGAAAATGGTACTATAACCAATTGAAGATAAGTGAGAAGAAGATATTCCTTTAGGGTAAAAACCATTGCAAGATTCTACTTCGATCAAATGGAACAAATTCAATAATTCATAAATTTGGGTCAAATGGGTTAATCCCTTGGACTGAAATGTCAATAACATGGAAGGGTAAGGAAATGAATGATTTCTTCCTATTTTTATCAAATAAGGATGAACATGACCTGTACTAACTACACACTTTATAGAAAACATACCTCTCACTAACAAAATTGGGAAGAAGGAATGGTCTTCCTTCAAACCTATATATTTTGATGTATGTAGATTCCTCTTTATAGAAACAAATTCCTTTTCCTTTAAGAAAATATAAAGCTTCCTATGAAATTCTCATCGGTAGTGTTCCAGTAAGGATGTATTGAAACACTTTGAAAAATTTGTCTTGATTCAGGTATAAATGGAAGGGTTCCTTGTATTCCCATAATACAAGATACCATAATTGAGCAAGATCATTTTCAACATCAACTTTACCCCTTGAGGGTAATCCTTCAAATACATTTCTATATGCAACGACCAATACCAAATAGGAGGTCATGAAAAAAATCTCTATATTCATATAGTTGGAATGTTGATAAGAGATCTCATGTGAGATGATCTCAACCCATTCAAATATTACTTCCTTTCAAAAGGAAAAATATAAAACACATAAGGCATACCTTGGAATATTGGATGTGGATTCTCATCCCATTAGTCGTGAGAAAATCCAAGAGAAATCATGATATGGCTCAAATAGTAGGTTAATATTAATTTGAGTAGTATCAACTAGTATTATAGAAGATTATGACAATAAATCCTTTACTGGGTTCACACCACCACCCTGTGAATCTAAAACAGAATCAAGTTTTGAAACATGGAGGACTTTTCTTGGTATAGAATTATAATCATTATTCTGAATATATTTGGATTCAAGAGAAAATGGTTCTTTCCTTCTATAAGAAATGAATCAACCTACACTTTGAGTTGAATTTACTTGCACACAAAGAAAATATTTCTTTGAATTCTAAAGCTTCAGACATGGAAGAATTCCAAATATTATTGGTAAATTTCTGCTTAGGGGAGAGGATTGAATACTACTAATATGATATCAACCAATATAAATATTTTTTTTGATGAGCGAGAGATTTGATTGTGTTTCCACAAAATGGTTCCTTTCTTCTTCTAACTGCCATATTTCCCACATTTTTCAATAGTCTTTGATATATGTGAAGGTTATCAATATGGGTTATAGAGATTAAACTATTTAAAGGATAAATTCATAAATAATCCTTAATGAGATATCCCTTCAACATGTATAATTTCTTTAGGAACACACACAAACCATAAAAAAAAATTGTCCTTGATAAGAAAGTGCTCTATAGAAAATGAAGATAATTGATCCTCCTTTACTTTTGAAAAACATATTTTTTCTTATGAGTTAAAACCTTATTGATGAACCATAATTACCTTGAAAATGATGAATTTCTATCTAATGCAAAAATACACTAAGCATCAGACTCACTGTGTTTGAAGGGAATGGAGAGACAAGTCTTGCGGAGATAGAATCATGTCGAGAATTGGGATATGCAGAGTTTCTCCACATGAGATGTGATTAAAAATATAATAATTATAGGACACTACAATATATAGGAAAAGAGGTACAAGTAATGTAGAGAAAAGGTGATGTGAAGAAAAGGTGATGTGGAGAAATAAAATAATGTGGAGGTGGTGGAAGTTCTGCATTCTACATTGTAGGACTCGGCCTTGAAATTGGCTATGTGTTGGGAATTTAACGGGTGCGATTTGAGGAATATATATAGAAAATGGGGATTACGGGAGTGTGGACGAAATGTAATTTATTGACGTCTCCATAGGAGGAAAATTTGAAAAAATTAAGTGTTGATTCATGCAAAATGATAGGTGCGCAGAGAGTAGAGAAAAGACACAATGGGAGGACTATCCACATGCGAAGGAATATATGCATGGGATGGGAATCCCTGCATTGGAGGAAATCATAAAAATGACTAAGTGTTGGAAACATGTGATTTCTTCGAAGAATTAATATAGAACTATGGGAATTTTATGGGGTGCAGAGCATTATGGATTGGGATGAAAGAAGATTTCTTCCACATAGTAAAACATAGCATAAAATGGAGGTTTATGAAATAAAAATGGACCAATAGGAGCACAATATGCTCCTGCAGCCAAAGTTTTTCATTTTACCCAAGTTACATTCTATGAGTTGTGTCTTCATGAAGTAAAAAAGTGTCGTGCACCAATCAAATATTGTTGGATACAAGCATTCCAAATTGTAGAACTGATCTGAAAATAGAAGGCTGACTTGTTATGCTATGCAAGCACCCCTACTTCATTAAAATAAACTTTACAGGACCTTGCTTCATGTGTATAAATATGCAAGATAAACGTATGTGTTAAGTTCATGTATCTTCTTGTAAATGATTATGTGTGAGGAATTGTTCTTTTAGATGGTTAAACATGTACTTCAAATAAATACACAACAACAATACTTGCAACAAATAAACCATCAAACTCACAACAAGAACAAGTTGATAAAGGAGTTCACCCCCCTCCGGGCTACATCTCCTTGAGCCTCCATAATGGACTTGGCACTCTGGGATTAATTAGTCAAAAGTTATTTTACAAGCTGCTGCTCAACTCCAATGGAAAAAAAAAACTATACCATTGATATCAGAACACATAAAAACCCCAAAAATGACTAATAGAACTCTGAAAACGGATCATGGCTCATCCGGGCATGACCTCTTCTACATGTGGCCATAAGCTTCCCTGAGCTTCTCTTTGGACAAAACACCTGTAAAAGTCCTCAAAAGCCTTTGAAACCTGTCACAATGTGTTCAGAGCATATCAATTAGCCAAAAATGATTATTCAATCACATAAAACAAACATAGGCTCACCAAACCATGTCCTCCATCAATGAGGGCTTCAAGCTCCCTGGAGCTTGCTGAAACGTCAATGGTGAAAAACTTGCAGAAGAAGTCTTTAAATGGCGTTGAAAATAACACCAATGGATCCAGCACGTCCAAAAACCCCTAGCTGAGCATTTACGGTACCTCAAACGGCCAACAGGTGAAGAAGTTAGGCCTCCTCCATATTCCTCCTTCAAGCTTTGCTGGAACTGGTTCTACAAAACGCACCTCTGTGTGCATCCACCAAGAACACGCTCCAAAACGTGCGTTAAAACCTGCCACCGAGCGGTTCCGAATAATTTTGCAAACTGTAGAACGGTTAGGGCACCTCCAGCCCCTAACCGCCTCGGCACCTGGGCACATGGTGGCATAAAACCTCGGGCTAGGTGAAAAGGTGGTTAAGGTCGTTTTAAAAACTGTGGAACCAACCCACACACTCCAAAACACAAGCACATGGCACAATATATATGACCGCGGGTTAACAAACCCCGCACACCAACCCACGCGCAATAACATTGGGTCATAACATAAACGTGGCATAAACTACGCGCATTTACAATACAGGGTTATAATAGAACCAACGGTCGGGTTATATGGCGCAACATATATAACCGTGGGCTATATTTAATACACACCCCACGCGCACGCCAAACAAAATGTATCGTGGTCACATATGTTTTCAATGGAACCATGGGTCGGGGCTAAGCCCCAGCCCGCGCCCTTTTCCATGTAATACAATACATCACATTAAATAAATGCACGGGGACTTTCATAACAAGAAACATCGGGCGGAGAGTTGGCTAGCCGAGTTTGAAAAGGTGTTATGTGGAGGAGAGTTCCGGGGGTTGAACCTCGCGGCCTCTAACATTTTATACAAGAACTCAGCCAAACAGTGAGAAACACATGGCACCCTTGGATTGGGCCACGTGTCCTCCTATTATTGGCCACCACAAAGACACGTGTCAACCTTCAAATCGCCAACAATCGATCAACCAGTAGCTGCCATGTCATCGTTGTACGGTACAGTCACCTGCTGCATCAGCCTACCACATCAGCCGAAACGTAGGATGCTGACGTCATCCTGTGCCACATGTCACCCTTCTAGTGGTGACACGTGTCACCTCCGAATTGGTCAATTATACGTCCAAAAGTCCAAAAATGCCTGACACGTGTCACTCCCTGCAGCTGCCACGTGTCCTGTACAGACTGGCCACATATGTTGTATGATACTGCCACGTGTCCTATATGGACTGTACAGACCTACCATGTGTCCTATACGGACTGTACAAACAGGTACAGTCAGCATCAAATTTTTTGCTTGTTTGGCTTAGCGAACAGATTGCGATATCTTCTCCATACAGACTCCGTTTGAGAAAGTAAATATACCGCCGGAATCAGGAAGACGAGATGTACGCAATGGCACCGTTTTCATTGCATTCCGAGCACTATGAAAATTGAGCAAAATTTTGCCCCCTGGTCCAGATTTTGATCACACCTTCCCACTGAAAGGCTTTTGGACCCACAAAAGCTTATGATCATCAATCTTCTTTCAAGTTATATCAAAATCTTTTTGACAATCACCTGAATACTCTGACATGCCGTGCACTGCAACTGGCTATGCCCCTCAACCACTGCTCTCTGGATGCTGCTGACCCACTACTCTCTCTGTGCTTGGAAGAATGCCAACCTTCCCACTGAGAATCAAGTCCCTCTTTCGAACTCTTTGGCGTCAACAAAATCAGCTCTCCAATGGCTTCAAAAACTTCCTGTGACATCTTGTCACAAGCCAAGAAAACCATCGATCTTGAAAACAAATTATACAAGATTGAAAATGATGCCAACAAAATCTTTTGTTCTTCAAACAAACTATCGCATCTCGTACTTCATCAAAGCACATGGCGTTTTCCTGCATCTCGATGTACTCAAAATTGACGTACAAGCCAACAAACACCATCGACTAGACACAAGTCGAACAACATGATCGACACAACATAGTCGTCAGAAAATCATCAACACCAGTCAAGACTCATTTGAAACATCATATCGACCTTCCCATAAATGCACACAAAACGCGGAAAAGTGCATTTACAATAAGAAAAATGCAAGCGTTACTTGCTTTAGAAATCCAACCATTTCTTACCAAACCAACTGAATGGTGACTTTTTCTATAGAACATCATCCTCTTGTGAATCATCTTGACTCACGTCAATGATGGAATCTCCACTTCCATTCTTTCCAATATTCTTATCCAACTTTTTCTGAGGCTGTGGACGAATAGTTGGATGCAACATCCAACATTGGTCAACAAGATGACCCCGCTTTTGACAATGAGTGCAAACCTTTTGCATCCTCCTTTCATGCTGTCTTTGCTTAGAAAGTTTCCTGAAAGTGGCCAATCTTTTCCAACACTTTGAAACATGATGGTTATACAAACCACGATATGTACAAGGATTCTTTCTTCCAAATTTATCATGCTTAACATAATCAAATGCAACTGAATGATAAGCAAAATTATACCTTGAACATTCACCTTTATTGCCTCTGTAAGGAGGTGAAGCTGAAGAGTTACAAGCTCTCCTTTGAAGACCATTAACAGTGTCTTTGTCCTCATCACTGTCACAACTACATTTTCATTCATCTTGAACACAACCCTTGCATGCTAGAGGGATCAAACTTTCAACAAAAGTTCTTGAACTTTCACCTCTAAAGCCTTCCTGAGGAGGTGAACTTGAAACAAAACTTATGCTTCGAACTTTTCCCTTTGTCTCCTTGACTTTGGGATTTTCTCCATCCCATTGTTCATATCCAATACCACAAAACTTAGATCTTTCTTCAACAACAATAGGCTCAACAATGCCTTGTGCATGCTTACCCAAACCTTTACCTTCATAGCCCATTTTAAACAACAACTTGGACCCTATTCCTCTTGTGTGACTCTCAAAACCACCAAAACATTCATCTTTAGAGGAATTAGAAGATAAACTAACACTGCATACCTTATGTTCATGCATGTACTTGGTAAGGGTTTCCTTTGCCTCATGGAGTTGAATCTCCGTCTCATGCCCTTGCAAAAGCTGGTCTTTCTCCTGCTTCATGGCCATCAACTGCTCTTCAAGGGAAATGTTCTTATCATACATATCTTTCATCAAATCTCTTAAAGTTAGAATCTCTTCTTTGTTAAAGAATTGAGATAATGAAAATGGATGAGAACTACCCATGCTTGAAGCTTCTGCCATCCTTGCAAACTTCAAAACAAAACTTGCACAATACCAATAGCTAAATCTCAAGCTATCAATGGCAAACACATGAGCAAAACAAACTTATGCTCTGATACCACCTGATCTAAAAATAGAAGGCTGACTTGTTATGCTATGCAAGCACCCCTACTTCATTAAAATAAACTTTACAGGACCTTGCTTCATGTGTATAAATATGCAAGATAAACTTATGTGTTAAGTTCATGTATCTTCTTGTAAATGATTATGTGTGAGGAATTGTTCTTTTAGATGGTTAAACATGTACTTCAAATAAATACACAACAACAATACTTGCAGCAAATAAACCATCAAACTCACAACAAGAACAAGTTGATAAAGGAGTTCACCCCCCTCCGGGCTACATCTCCTTGAGCCTCCATAATGGACTTGGCTCTCTGGGATTAATTAGTCAAAAGTTCTTTTACAACATGTTTCTCAACTCCAATGGAAAAACAAACTGTACCATTGAGATCAGAACACACAAAAACCCCAAAAATGACTAATAGAACTCTGAAAACGGATCATGGCTCATCCGGGCATGACCTCTTCTACATGTGGCCATAAGCTTCCCTGAGGTTCTCTTTGGAAAAAACACCTATAAAAGTCCTCAAAAGCCTTTGAAACCTATACCAATGTGTTCAGAGCATATTAATTAGCCAAAAATGATTATTCAATCACAGAAAACAAACATAGGCTCACCAAACCATGTCCTCCATCAATGAGGGCTTCAAGCTCCCTGGAGCTTGCTGAAAATTCAATGGTGAAAAACTTGTAGAAGAAGTCTTCAAATGGCCTTAAAAACAACACCAATGGATCCAGCATGTCCAAAAACCCCTAGCTGGGATTTTACGGCACCTCAAACGGCCAACAGATGAAGAAGTTAGGCCTCCTCCATTTTCCTCCTTCAAGCTTTGCTGGAACTGGTTCTACAAAACGCACCTCTATGTGCATCCACCAAGAACATGCTCCAAAACGCACGTTAAAACCTGGCACCGAGCGGTTTCGAATAACTGTGCAAACTGTAGAATGGTTAGGGCGCCTCCAGCCCCTAACCGCCTTGGCACCTGGGCACATGGTGGCATAAAACCTCGGGCTGGGCGAAAAGGTGGTTAAGGTCGTTTTAAAAACTGTGGAACCAACCCATGCGCTCCAAAACACGGGCACATGGCACAATATATATGACCGCGGGTTAACAAACCCCGCGCACCAACCCACGCGCAATAACATTGGGTCATAACATAAACGTGGCATAAACCACGCGCATTTACAATACAGGGTTATAATAGAACCAACGGTTGGGTTATATGGCGCAACATATATAACTGTGGGCTATATTTAATACACACCCCATGCGCGCGCCAAAAAAAATGTATCGTGGTCACATATGTTTTCAATGGAACCATGGGTTAGGGCTAAGCCCCGGTCCGCGCCCTTTTCCATGTAATACAATACATCACATTAAATAAATGCGCGGGGACTTTCATAACAAGAAACATTGGGCGGAGAGTTGGCTAGCCGAGTTTGAAAAGGTGTTATGTGGAGGAGAGGTCCGGGGGTCGAACCCCGCAGCCTCCAACATTTTATAGAAGAACTCCTTAGCCAACCAGTGAGCGACACGTGGCACCCTTGGATTGGGCCACGTGTCCTCCTATTATTGGCCACCACAAAGACACGTGTCAACCTTCAAATCACCAACAATCGATCAACCAGCAGCTGCCACGTCATCGTCGTACGGTCCAGTCACCTGCTGCGTCAGCCTGCCATGTCATCCGACACGTAGGATGCTGACGTCATCCTGTGCCACGTGTCACCCTTCTAGTGGTGACACGTGTCACCTCCGAATTGGTTAACTGTATGTCCAAAAGTCCAAAAATGCCTGACATGTGTCACTCCCTGGAGCCGCCACATGTCCTATAAGGATCGGCCACGTATGCTGTACGGTACTTCCATGTGTCTTGTACGGACTATACGGACCTGCCACGTGTCCTGTATGGACTATACGGACAGGTACAGTCAACATCAATTTTTTTGCCTGTTTGGCTTGGCGAACAGATTGCGATATCTTCTCCATACGGACTCCGTTTGAGAAAGTAAATATACCGCCGGAATCAGGAAGACGAGACATACGCAATGGCACCATTTTCGTCGCATTTCGAGCACTTTGAAAATTGAGCAAAATTTTGCCCCCTAGTCTAGATTTTGATCAAGAACATATGTGGGTACAATTCTTGGTGCAAGGATGTCGATCCAGCCACCCACAAAATGGAAAATAATATTATTTTCAAGCTTAGTCTCTTAATAATCATGATAAATATTTGGGTACCCACTTTTTGAGTACTCGGGGCACAGTGGACGACAATGCACTCATCTATGGTCATGCCACCTCCACCATGACTTCTTATATTTACCATCTCACCTTGTTGGGAAAGGTATGCTATGAAATAAATGTCCTCAACCTCTATATTGAGAGGCTATCCATCTAAAATGAATGAATCATTGTAAGGATTCCTATATCCTACCAACCTTTGAAGAAATTTCTTTTGAGCCCTCATATTTACTAATAGGATTAATTCCAATCAAGCACAATTTTGAAATGCATTCATCACCTCTGGGTCATGAATCACTTGGAAGTCTATTTCCCCATTTTCTCTTTCTCTCCATACTATCATCTTCCTGCATTAAATCATCAAAATTTGAAGTTAGAAAGATTTTTTTACAACATTACAAGCATATGCATGCACTATATTGAGGAAAGGTGCATATATACATGCCTTTCCTTAAGAACATGAATGCATAAGGATTTTCATACATTTCCCGTGAGTGGGAAAGGTGTGTATGTGCAACCCGCATATTTAAATGAGATCTCCAAACTCAAATTTTGACCAAAATTAAAAAATGTACCATTTAAATTGAAGAGAAAGGGATGAACACTTGCCTTGTCTAGAAAGTTTGCATTTTCGACGGGAAATGCTCCAACAATCCTTCATCAAACATTGAAGTATGTTTCTCCAAAAATACACAAATTTAGGTAAAATGTCAAATGGTGTAGTAAAAACAAGTATTTTTTACTATTTTAACCTTTTTATTACCCACTTTTGTACAGTTTGGGGCCTTCATTCTTGTTTTTTCCTAATGTACTAATACCTAACATGTATATAGAAATTGAATTTGAAACCTTTCAGGTTTGTTGACAGACAACAATGTCTTTTCATATTTTTTTTAAGCATTATGGTCCAAATTTGACTCTTTTGGTAGGTATTGTTTTCGATAACTGGCATATTGGATAGGGGGCTTCTCTTTTTATTTTTCATTATTAGTTTTGTTTTCACCTATAACATAGGTTCGACCCCACTGAAATGTGGAAAAAACCTTCCCTGCTGATTAAAAGTGTTGTACTTTATGTGGTAGAGCCTACATTTTCATGGGTGCCCTTGTTAGTTCCTTGCTAGTCATTTGGTGCCCATGTTGCATTTATCTATAGGATAGGAGCCATATTTAGTCCCACCATGACTATATTATGAATCATCATGAATTATTCTAAATATTTTTCTAGCCTTCCCAAACAGGGCTACCATTGTTGAGTTGTAATATTGCATTGTATTTTATTTCTTGCACTTTTGAGCCTAATGTAATTGGCTTCAACTTGTTGTTTTATAGCTTCTTGCTTATGCATTATCTTCAGTTGCTAGCCTTTGCATCTATTTCCTTTGAAAAATGACACATATATCCTTGGAGGAAACCTTCCCTTGAGTGTCCATATCCTTCACATGTTCCTTGCATTGAGCTATGTTCCATGTTCTTAGAATGAGATAGCTTGCTTATGAAACACACTTCATAGATTGTATTATAGCACTATTTTATTCCTTTTCAGGATCCTATAATATGAAAAAGAAAAAAAAATCAAATATGATAAAAATAGGGGTGGGAAGAGTTGAGTTTTCTATATATGTTTGGAAACAATTCTAAGTCATGTCTCCTTTGAACAAAGCACTAGTTTTGAGTCTTTGTCTCAACAAATTGTATTTTTGGTCTGACTTTAGGAAGACAAACGTTGTTTATTTATTCTTTAATCCTTTGACTGGTTACTATTATAGTTTCTATGGAGAGTTTCTTTATGCCTCCTATGTCATAGACTTATATCATTGTTCATTCTTGAGTCAAAGCTACCCAAGTCAATTTTTGTGTCGTGCTTATGTTCAAGGAAAACTTTATCTTGTGTCAGCCATTCCTTATAATTCTTGAATTATCATGTGGCCTTCCTAGTTGTCAAATTGTTCTTAATATAAACAAGTATCTTTGTCATATACTCATGCTGGTATGGAAGGTATTCATTTCCTTCTTGTTGGTAGGCCAATTCTTATTGATTATGACACATTTCTTTAAGAATTTGACCTAGAGTATAACCCTGGGCCTATTTTCATTATTTATAGGTTACCTTGAACTCAATAGATGAAATTTCATTAATTCTTTTTGATTGGGTGGTTTCCCTTGTTTTTTATGTCAAGCTATTTATTCACACTTTGGGATTCAGGTAATACCTTGGATTCCATTTTCCTCATTGGTGGAATTTCTCACCTCTGTGAGTTTTTTTCATTATTGTTTATTTCTCATAGGGTCTCTTCCATGTGTTATTCCATTTGGTGCATTTGAGAGACATACTCAGTTGTGTTTTCATCCAAGTAATTGTAACAACCCTAGTTAAATGATTGCTTAAGGTTTATCAAGTATAATTAATTAAATAATTAACTGTCCTAATGTATTTTAGTTAAACAATAATTATTTATTAATAATATTAATTAATTAATTAATTATTATTTGTTTATATCTATTGATTAATTAATTAATTAATTAATTAACTCATTAAAGGTTTGGGTAACGAATTAAAAGCTTAATAATTTTTATTTATTTATTAGAAAACTTAACGTATGAAAGATAAGGCATTAAATGGATGGATAGGGTATTGAATGGAGGGATAAGGTATTAAATGGAGGGATAAGGTGGGTGGAATTAAATGAAGGAGGTGGCATTGAATGGGGGGAGGATATGAGGGGGCAGAGGCATTCGAGAGTGGCACTTTTGGAAATTTGGGGGGAAGAAAGAAACATTTGGAGATTAGGGACTGTATGTGTTTGCTGGTTTGATATTTTCTAGTCTGGAGTTTGCATGGACTGTTACAGGGGTGCACCAGGTTGCTGGGAGTTTTGGGCTCAGGGGCTAAGAATCCTCACAGAATCCTGGAGCTAGGGATTCGGATAGGTTATGTTCCTAGCTGCCAGGGAGGAAAGATTCAGTTTTGGGCAGAGTTCAGGCAGAGCAACATAGAGGACAACCGGAGATTGGGGAATTAGCATCAGACAAAGGTATATAATTTCATGAATTTGATGTGTTATGTGGTTGTTAATTAAATTTACTTTCATGTTGTTGATAAATTTAATTTATTCTGAATAATCAATGATTATAAGTTAATGATGAAATTGTATAGCATATAATTTTCTTTATTCTTTATTTTAGCATGTGTTTTATAAGGATCTATGGGGACAGAGACCTTACACATGGTATTAGAGCCCTGGTTTAAAAACTTGGACCAGGGCCTACCCAGTTACCCGCATGTAAGAAGGACAGTTCAGGAATGGAACTATTCCAACCCTGAAATTTAAAAAAAAATAAAAATCCCCTAAAATAGTTATATTGAAACCCTGAAAATCTTTAATTAGATGAAAATCTGAGCTCCAAGCTCCACCTCCACCTAGCCTGGAAGCCAAAAAAAAATAAAGAAAACTTTAAACACTTGTTTTTCAATAGATAGATTGATGTGTATATTGAAATATAAGGAAGAACTATATATTAAAAAAAAGAACAAATAGATATATATATATATATATATATATATATATAAATAAATATACATATAAATTGGTATAATAAAAAAAAATGGTGGGCAGAGGCCCACCTCCAAGTTTCAAAGCTTTAACTTCCGTGGGATCTGAATCCCTTTTTGGCCAAGCAGGATCACTAATTGCGTTAGTATATAGCACAATTATGTACAATTTTTGGTCTGCAATGCCTTCATAAAGCCATCTTCATATATTCGTCCATATCTCCAAGTTCGATGAGATAAATTTTGAGCTAGCTAGGTACACCCATACTCCTTCATGATTTTATTCAATGCTTCCAGATCAGATCTACACCTATCATACCGTAACCATTCTAACAAATTACTGTATTCTATATTAGATACCATTTAATATATATATATATATATATATATATATATATATATATAATAACAAAATAAATATGTAAACAAAAATCAAGAAATTCCAATTCCAAACCCAAACCCAATCACCAAGTCCTTAATCAAAATTGAATACCCAACTCATTTAAACAACCGCTCTATCAAATTTCTAGTCAACCACCAAGTATCAAATCCCGCCAATGGAGTGCATGAGACCAAATTGTGACCAAAATAAATATATAAATAAAAACATAAATTCCTCTCTACCAACAAAACCAAGCCCGCATGCACCAAAGGCCACAAACAACACATGCGCGGAGTACCAAAAGTCAACAAACAAGTCACCGAAGACAAGTGCAATCACCAGGCCCTTACCATTCCACAGGTCTCATCCCACAGAGACCATAGGTCCAAAACTTGTGCACAATACACCTTTCCTATGAACTTCCTCTGTTAAAGCCTGCAGACCATGCACCAAGCCATGGGGAGGAGCCCGCGAGAACCAAGCCCAACTCCAAGCCCACGATACATCAAGCCAATGCATATACCAAATCTAGACTCCAAGTCCACATGTCAAACACAATTCAAACATATTAGCCACCAAATCCAAGCACAAGCTACAAGCCACAGGGAGGAGGTGCAGGAACCAAGCCCGCAGACCATGCACCAGGCCACGTGACCTCCAAATAAAGCACTAAGTCACCAAGGAGGAGTTCTGACGAACCCACCAGTCTGCAACTATTCAATACACAACACCAAGTCAGCGCTAAAGCACCAAGTGACCAAGGAGGAGTTCCGATGAACCCATGAGTATGCAACTATTCAATACACAACACCAAGCCAGTGCACAAGCTCCAAACCAAGCCACCAAGGAGACTCCATTATCTACTCAACTATTCAACATGCAATACAAAGTCCAGTGCACTAGGTAGCGCACACCAAGCGCTATGCCATGACTGGGGGAGGAGCCCATGAGGGATGGCTATAAGTCAAAGCTACCTAGCAACCAGTGCCAACTCCACACGACCTGCAACCACAAAGACAAATGCAATCACAAAACCCACTCAAAATGCCAAAGAGAACAGAAGAAAATAACTGCACAACAATTAATGGCCATCAGCGTATTCCTGCACAATAGCCGGGCACATCTTCCTTTGAGTCCCAGGTCACGTCCATGGGTTTGCAAGGAGATGGAAGAAACAGCGCAGGTACAAGCAAGGGTTTTGGTCCCATGTCTGCTTCTCCTCCCAGCTTAGATAGTACCATAGGTAACCGTCACCAGAGCTCCAAAGCATGAGAAAACCCTTGGAAATAAGATACCGTGGCCAGACCTATCTACCTCTCTGCACTGTTGGCTTTTGCTAAGAAGAACCACAATGGAGGAGTAGAAGGAATAGGCATGGCGGCCGATCGTGTAGCCAGGGACCTCCCAAGAAGAAAACGAGTGGGGGAAAAAGAATTTAGGGTTAAGATAGAGAGTCCGGGGGTATGTGTAGGGTTTTGGTTAGTGATGACCTTCGGAGGGGGCACGTGGGCCTCATGCAAGGACCCACAATGCCCGTTTCAAATTTAATTTTTTTTTATTGTTTAATTTTATTTTTTTGTAATAATTTGTAATTTGTTTTATTTTTTTTTATTATTTTTTTTGTTAGTTAAAAAAAATAATATAATAATTAATTAAAATTAATTTGATACCATTAACATACCATTAGTTTAAGCCTTGATTAATTTAATTAACATACTTTATTAGTTACCATTGCTTTAATTATTGTAAGTATTTAAATTAGGTAAATATATATTTAAATTACTATATATATAT
>ML788822.1:369310-379923 GCA_009831015.1 Picea engelmannii
TTCCTTGTTTTATTCTTGTTATTTAAGAAAAAACATCACTGTCTAATTCTACTCTCTTGTCCATATGAAGTTTCCCTCCCTTTTTCTTTCTTGCTTGAATTAAAATCTTCCCTAAGATGATTTTACTTCAGCTCCTTATTCCCAATAACTATGGGATGTTCTCCTCACACCCACCCTCTTATGTGCATTCAATGATAGGTTTATTCTACACTCAAGGGAAATAGAAGGTTCAATCAAAACATTAAAATTGGGAAAAACATTTGGGAATTAAACTCATGAAAAAAAACCCCATTGTAAACACCTCCTCTCTTGTGGATTAATCAACCCCCATCTTTGTCCATGTCCCCTTAGTATCTGGAATCACATTTTATTTATTAAAATTCATAAATACAATTCACATATACATTGCTTGGCCAGAACCATAGATTATATCTACATTACGCATTAATTAAACTAGGTATTATAGCAGGGAAGTTGCATTCCCTCTCCCCTAAAATTGTGCACCATGCTAAAATACATATAAAAAATTACATCACAATACTTAGAAAATAAAAATTCTACAAGTTCACAACTCTAGTAGCAGTTCCAACCATAATCTTCTATTCCTCTAAACCCGCTGACCCAAGAAATGTATCCACTTCATTTCTCTCAGTCCATTGATTTGTACCATGCTTTTATCAGGTCCCCCAAAGAAAGTTGTGTAGGACTCTGAGATGTGGTTCTAGAACTCGATCCACTCAAAATAGAGGGTTGCATTATTATATTCAGTTTTCTTCAAAATTGTCAAAAGTTTGTGGGTATTCCTCCCGCATAGTCTCATTATTCTCCCATGTAGTGTATCCAGAACTATAGTAGGTCCATTGAATCTTTACCAGACCTATGGATTTGTTCATGATCACTTTGAATTATCGATCCATGATGTGTACTAGTTCCACTCAGAAATATCCTCTGTGTTCCACCTGGATCACAGTCCAATCAATTATGTGGTTAGGGTCAGGCATATACTTTCATAATGACACATGAAATACATTATTCACTCTCATGGATACAAAAAATGTTATCCTATATGAAATTAGCCCTATCTTCTCTAACATTTCAAAAGGCCCAAAATATCTTGCTACCAACTTTGGGAAACTTCCTAATCTTAGTGAAATTTTGTTTTCTTTCACTTTCAAGAGTACATGTTCTAACTTAAAATCTCTAAAAACTCTATGTTTGTCTGCATAAATTTTCTACATGTCCTGGGAAACTTTTAAATTATTCCTGATATTTGTCATTTGTTCTTCCATTTCCTTCAACAAATCTGTCCCAATAACAATTATGTCTATTGTGTTATCCTAGCTCATTTGTGTGCTACACTTTCTTCCATACAATGCTTCAAACATGCTTATTTTTAATGAGGCTTGATACCCATTATTGTAATCAAATTCAACTATGTGGATGTAATCCTCCCAGTTTTATGACTGGTCCTTCACATACATTATGAGCATGTCTTCAATTATTTTGTTGGTCCTCTCTATTTACCCATTTGATTCTAAGTGATATGTTGTACTGAGATTTAGATTTATCCCAAAGCCTTTGAACAAACCTTTCCAAAAATTGGATGTAAACTTAGGATCTCTGCTTGAAACTATTTCCTTAGGTACCCCATGTAGCCTGGCAACTTATTTAATGTATATTTATGCAATATTTGTTGCCTTGTGTGTAGTCTTCACTGGAATAAAATGTGCATCCTTAGTCAATTTATCCACCACTAGCATGATGGGATCATGATGCTTCACTGATCTGGGCATCTCTGTAATAAAATCAACTGTAACCATTTCCCACTTCCATTCGGTAATGGGTAATGGATGTAACAATCCAAATATATTTCTATGTTCAATATTCACTTTTTGGCATTTTAGACACCTAGCTATGAAATTATCCACTTATTTCTTCATTTCATCCCAAAAGTATTGGATCCTCAAATTTGCGATGGATTTATGGTATCTTGGGTGTCCTCAATAATGTAAATTATGCATTTCTCTTAACACTATATTTTTTATCTCTCTTGAATTTGGAACATATACTTTTCCCCTATACATGAGAACTCCATCTTTCTTTAGATCAAAATATTTAAATTTTTGTTTCAAATTTCCTTGCTGTAATGTTTTTTTTATTTGCAAATAACATTGATCAGAGTTTGTTACCTCTAAAATTTTATCTTTTAGATCATTCTTGTACATGCTAATGGCTAAAATACGCATCTCATGCGCTCTCCTGCTAAGTGCATCAACCACTTGATTTTCTTTTCCTTTGATATGTTTAATTTAAAAGTGATGGAAACCCCGCCCTCTCCTAGGGTCCACGCAACCTATCGGTCTAGGATTGTTCATAATCAGGAGCCGAATCGACTCTTCAGGCCCTGATAAGTCCTCAATATTAAACACAGGTCCTTTATTTTCCTGGTGCAGGTCAATGCTAAAACCCTGTAGGCACTTCCTCTCTAAGGCCCTTTCTCCTTTAAAATCAATTTCAGGCCCCAAACTCCTTTTCACTTTGGTGGAAATTGCATATGACCCTGGGCTATGACTAGACACCAAGAACTATATGTTATTTTGGCGCTTCGGGCTTCGATGATATCTGCCTTTATTTCCCTTCGACTCCTTTGAATTCATGAATCTTGCGAACTTCCGAAAAACAATAGGAAGCAAGATCAACGGCTCTAAAGAACTGAGATTGACGGTTTAAACCATGTTGTTTTGGGCTTCGATGGATTTTGACCTCATCCAACGCACACAACCCTTACCAAGTGTTAATCACCTAAAAAGGAAGATCTGACGGATCCTATTCCACCACCGTATTGAAAGTTCTACACCTCTTTCACACTCTGAGCTTCAGTAATTTCTTTTCCACTCCAATGCACAACACTTGCAAAGTGTCGAACGACGAATGTCAAAATGGCCAATTGGCCCGCTTTGGTGCTCCCCAGATTAATGGATTCTATCCCAGTTCTGCACTTCAGGCTTCAATGATTTTTCCTTTACATCTTTACACAAAATCTCTTGGGTCTCCAAATCGACGAATACACCCAAGTGTTGAATCGGCGACTCTCAAGCTTCGACAGATGGACGGTCCAGATTCCTTCTCTTAGGGATTCACTGATTTCCTTTGGTCGTCCACACAATACAATCTCTCGTGTCTCCTGATGTTGAAACACTAAAAAAATTATTCTTGCTCCACGTGTCCCCTTCCTGATCGACGACCAGAATGCTTCCAGTACTTTGAGGATTTTATTCACTATCTGCATGATGACTCAAATCTGTCGAAGTGGCACGTCCCTAAAATTGGGATCTTTCGCAACGCTTCCTCCTCCAACGGAAAATTGGGATTGACTCTGGCCTTCAGGCCTTCGCGAGTCCCCACAACACTGCACTTGGTTTTCTCCGGAGTGTCGGACCTCCGAACTTCCAGATTTCCTGCCACATGTCCTTCCTCTAATCAATGGTCTGGATCAACTCTGAACTTTGGGACTCTTGAGATATTGAACTCATCTTATCCAATTTCTTTCGGAGCTTCGAGTCTCTAGACTTCACGATATGACGCCACATGTCTATGTCAATAAATGGTGGGTGTTGACTCTAGGCTCCGAGACTTTATATTTGTCCACTACATATCAATTTTAATTCCCCAGAATGTTGAACTTCCAGACCTCCTCTGATCTGTTGACACACGTCCCTCTCAAATTCATGGTTGAGATGGACTCCGTCTCTTCTGAGCTTCAGGAGTCCCCTCAAAACTGCACTTTGATTTCTCTGGAGTACTATACCTTTGGACCTAACGATCCATTGACATGCATCCTCATGCGCCAATGAACATGATGTAAGATTCCTCCCTTCGGGCCTTTGGGGGTCCCAATACCTCCACACTCCAAATCTACCGAATGCGTGAATTTTGAAGGACTTCACTGATTAATTCTTGTGCAACTCCTCTGGATCTAACAATTTTCTTCTCTTCTACGATCTCCCGAGTGGATCTCTACCATTGACTATGAAACCTCGATAAATCCTCCTTTGAGCTTCACACATGACTTTTGCCGAACACGTGAAGTCTTAATAACTTGCATGTTTAACCTGAAGATACTCACTTGGATCCTATGCTCATTGATCCTTTTTCTCAAATCCCACGGTTGGGATGTGGTCTCCTCTTTGGCGTGCTCCTCCTCCTTTCTAGACTGGATCTTGAGGGGCCTGATTTGTTCTAACAGCCCATCCAACGACCATTGTAGCTTCTCCTCCTCTATCTGCGCTCTTCCTTTCCGATGAAGGATTATTCAACTTTAATAGTTTCAAAGGATTATCCTTTGAACCTTTCTCCTCCAAGGATCTCTTCTTGTACTTGGATTGCGTTTTGAAAAATGCTACTCCTCTTGAGCTTTTGAGATTGAAAATAAGTTCTTTTTGCACACACCTTATGCCTCTCCCACAGTCCGAGACTTAGATTGTATTTTCCTTCTGCACTATTTGCAGAGCCCTCTGTGCACATTGACACTATTCCTACAGAGATTTTAACTTTCTCATGTTTCTAAGGGTCTTGGCCCTCTTCTCTTTCAAATGTCTTCTTATTCCCTCCTAGCACTCATGGTCTTCCTCCAGAGCTTCACGAACACTTTCAGAGTGTTCCTTCAACACTCTCCTCGTTGACTTTGCTCTTGCTTCTGATATTTTTCCAACACTTTGGCAGTGTGTTGGTTTTTTTCAATCCTTGCATGACTTAACCTCCTAGAACTTGAACTCTAAAAATTCACTTGTGCACTCCTTGCACTCTCTGTGTAGAATTTCATTTCTCCTCTTGAGCTTTACCTTTCAGTGTGCCCACTTGGAAACCTTTTCACAGAACTCGAAACAGAGTTCCCGCACACTCCTTGTGAATTTTCAATGCACTCCTTGCAGAGACCTCAGAGTATTTAGTAACTCTGGTATGTATTCTCCATACTGTTCAACAACTCTGATGTGCACCACTTGCACAATTTCCCTTATGAGCTAAATGAATTGCTCTGGTGTGCCCACCTGGCACACTCTTCTATGAATTCGATAGAGAGTTCAAGTGCACTCCTTGCACTGGTCTCGCATAGTTTTCTCTAACTTTGGTGTGTACTCCTTGCACAAGCCTAAGATCCCAGTACTACCCATAAAATCCACAAAGATAAATAAGTCTATCTAATTCCTGCAAAGGGAACAAATATGCATCTAACAACATCAATACATATACACAAAAAATTCAGAAAGTAAACATTCATTACACACAAACAAATAAAAACCTCATATGCAAGAAAAACTTCTTTTGTATTATATCTTAATGTTTCTGTACAAAGATTTACAAAGTCTGTACTGCAACAGAGTCTTCAACACTTTCTCTCCTCTCCTCTCTTGATCTCTCTCTACTCACTCATCAACAACTTACTCATTCTATAATGAATTTTGATACAAGAGATTTTTACAAAGGAGGGGCTCCTCAAGCCTTCCCTCTAGCTACCTACTCACATTGAATTTCATTTAATTACAATCAATGGACAACTAGTTTGAATCAGAGCTAAGCCTAACTACCTGGCAGCCATTAAAGGCGACTTCACATGCAGCTTGTACAAAGGAGCATGGCTTAGCTTTCTCTGAGCCTTACAACATTTAATTACATTAAAATTTTTAAATTGGGTTCAAAATGAGAGGGTTGGTGCCTCTCTTCCCTTGGAATCCGTTCCTCCTTGTGTGTTGATGCATTGGCCTGCTGGCACTTGATGAGGTGGAGTGATTCTCCTTTATCACAAATTCATATTCACTAAGAAATTTGATCCATCTAGTTTGTCTGGAATTTCATGTAGGCTATCCAAATAAATGTTTCATATCACAGTGGTCTTTCCTTAGCTCAAGTTTTCTCCCCACAAGGTAATGTCTCGACATTTTTAGCACATGAATAATGGATGTTATATCTAGATCATGGGTAGCATAATTCCTTTCATTCTCTTTTAATTTTCAAGACTCATATCACACCGCATGATCCTTTTGATTGAGGACTCCACCGAGACCTTCCTTTCATGCATCAATGCACACAAAAACATATTCATATGGATTTTCAATATTTGGTATTGATGCACTTGTTAAAATGTATTTCAGTTGTTGAAAGCTTTCTTCACATTCAAAAGTCTATTCAAATTTCACTTCTTTTTTTAGGGCTTGCAATTTTTGGAAAACCTTTTATGAATATTTGGTAATAACTTGAAAGACCCATGAATTATATGACTTTTGTAACATTTCTTGGTGTTGGCCATCCTCTGATGGCCTATATCATCTAAGGATCAATTGATATCCCATATGCTGAAATAATATGACCAAAGTAATGGATTTTCTTTTGATAAAATATGCACTTAGCTTGGCATACAAATTTTTCTCTATTAAGACTCTTAGCACCATTTTAAAATGTTTCTCATGTTCCTCTTCCATCTTCAAATAGATAAGTATATCATCTAGGAACAAAATTAAAAATGTGTCCGTGTACTCCTTGAACACTCCACTCATCAGCCACATGAAAACTACCGGTTCATTGGATAGCCAAAATGGCACTACCGTGAAGTCATAATACCCATATCTTGTTCTAAATGTTGTATTTCTTATATCTTCTTCCTTTATCCTCACTTGATGATAACCTGATCTCAAGTCAATCTTTGAAAATATTCTTGCACCTTTTAGTTGATCAAATATATCATCATTCCTTGGAAAATGATATTTTTTCTTTATGGTGACCTTATTTAGTTGTGTGAATCAATACACAACCTTAAGGTTCCATATTGTTTCTTCACAAAAAGAATTGGATATCCTAAAGGTGACACACTTGGCAATATATACCCCTTATTCAACAATTCTTCTAGTTGCATTTTCAACTCTTTTAATTCCAGTGTGCCCATTCTGTAAGGTGTCTTGGATATTGGGGTAGCTAATGTCACCGAATAAATAGAAAAATCAATGTCTTTGTTTGGTGGCAGTCCTGGGATATCCCTGAAAACATATTCAAAATACCTAAACATTGTATGTTCTTAAATATTTGGCATTCTATCTTTGGCTGCCTCATGGCTCCTCATGGCTACCTCCTCCATATGGGATACAAAAATTTGACATCCCTTCCCAAAAATCTTTTTCAGTTGCATGGTTGAAATTTCTCTAACATATATATCTCCTTGAATTCATTGAACCTTTCCTTTCTATCCTACATCATCAATACAAGTGATTTTATTGTTGTAATAGTCTATGAAAACATGGTATTTTTCCAACCAATCTGTGCCAATTAGACAATGATACGAACCCAATGTTATGATGTTCACATCTACCTTTGTACTTAGTCCATTCATGTATATTGGGAAAACCTTATCCAACTCATTGATTTTCCTCTTATCCATTGTGGCTAATTGAACTAACCAAGATTTCTTATGCTTACTCCTTTGTAAGTGAAACTTTTCAACAATGTTAGAGTTTTCTATAACGATGGCTAGCTATAGAATCAATTAAAATTTCTATGGGTTGGTTATCAATAATACCTTCCACTTCAATCATGGGGGATTTATATTCTATTTTCTTGTTGTCTAAGGATGAATAGATCATTGGAATGTTTCCTCCCATGTCCTCCACTATTTCAACCTCTTGAATATTGTGGACATGCCTCAATATTTCTCCTTTGTGAGGGAAGTCCCTATATAAGTGATTTCCCTCACATTCCTAACATTGTACATGATACTTCCTTGGCCTTTTCCAAAATGAAGATTCCATCCTGGGCTCATTTTGAGTTTATTGTCCTTGAGTATTTACTTGTGATTTATCCTTGAAAAAGAGGGCTTAAATATTTTTTCCTTTGATCCCTCATTCCTTTCATATTGTCATTCCAATATTTTTGGAAGACCAACCTTCCTCTTCTCTACTCATAAAGATTGGTTTATCTCCTTATGGCCTTCTCCAAAGTTATAGGGTTATCATAGTGTATCTTGTCACTGTAGGAGGGTAACCCGCTCAGAAACCTTTGGATTTTGAACTTTTCATCCGTTATGAATCCCACATGCTTTAAAAAATCAAAGAATCTCTTCTCATATTGATCCATTTTCATGCTTACCAACTTGATTTCATCTCTTGGAAATATCCTTTGAAATTCCTCCATGAAACCTTCTTCTCCATCAAGGTGTTTGGCTTACCTAAGCTAATCCCACCACATAGTTTCCTTTCCTCGCAAGACGTAGGTTTCAATTCATGTTTCTACACTTTAGGGGTAATCATGTAGATAGAAATATTTCTTCATTTCCAACAACCATGCCTTGACCTCTTCTCCCTTTTTATTCTCACCATTAAAAGTTGGTGGCTTGATTTTCCTAAGTTCACCTTGTAAAATGGCTAACTCAGGCCTTCTCCTTTTCCTCTTGAGAGGAGACACTCTTGGGATGCTCCCTAGACTTGAAATTTCTTGAGCTCTTATAATGGATTTCTTTGGGGAATGATGACACCTTCTCATACTTCTTGATTGTTTGTCATTCCCATAATCATCCCTTCACTTATGGGATATGGATGTTGTCACTTATCTAGAACCAACTACTTTATTTGTGCTATAATATTTATTGGATTTCCTTTTTAACATATTCATAGTCTCTAGTATCTCCTCCCAATATTTCATAATATTTTCATTATCGTCCCTATATTTGTAAATTTCTGTTTGCAGGCTTCTCATAGTTACAAGCTCCTTCTTACCTTTTCTTCCATTAGAATTCTTCTTAGAAATTCCCATGCTGACATGTAGACATATGACCTACTCTTCATAGCTATAATATCCTTGGGAATGTTCCCTAAATCTATTCCTCATATAAGAACCAAAATGATTTTCTTGTACCTCTAATTTTGCAAGAAATGTGCATGTAATAATTATTTTTAGAGCATGCATACTATAAAAAAATTTCACTAGTTATCATACAGGTTATTCATCATCTCAATTTATGAAGAACATAATGGACTAAGTCTAAATGTGATTCCTTAGATGAATTCCTCCCTAAATCATTTCTCCAATGGTTTTACTCATGCATCATTATGAGTTCTGAGTGAAAATTTAAAACATTCACAATTTTCAATTTCCACTCATTGCTCTGTTTTCACTGCTGCAAAATTGATTTATTATTGTCTAAGAAAAAAATGTAGTTCTCAATTCAAAATTATGATCTAATATATGGATTCTCCTCAATAAATTTCCAACAATTATTCATTTTCTCAAATCTTAGCTCTGAGCTGAAAGTTATTTTCCAAGGAAGTTTAGATTGTTTTTCCATTTTTAGCCTTGTATGTTACATGTGAATTTTTTCTCTTCCTGTACAATTTTTGTACCCAGATTCCAAATATGGTTCCATAGATGTCTTCTATGGTCCATAAAATTACCATATACCACTCTTGCATCTCAAAATGACTTATGAGAAAGGATATATTCCCTCTGGAAGTAAACTGGTGCCAAAAATATACCTTGTATTTTTTCATCTATAACTTTCACCTACAAGATCTGATTGTGCACATAATAGCTTGTTGGAAATATGTCACTACGATTTTTCATTTTAAGAAGTAAAACATCTATCTACCAAAGTTACACACATTTATATCGATTTTACTACCTAAAAATGTCGTTTAGGGACCGAATATGCCCTTGCATGTTGATGAGCTTCCAAAATCATAAAATTCATAGAAAATTGTTTGTTTTACTATTATAACAATATTTTAATCCAATTTTTTATTTTTTGATATCAAAATTGTGATTAATCACAACTTTCGATCCTCTAAACCTTTCCTAATCCTGTGTATGAATCTCCACTATTAATCACCAACTCGGGAGCAATCTGGACTGTTGATTAGAAACTCCATCGACTATCAGCAATTGACAATTTTCCCTGGAAACCCAAAGAGGTTCACAAATTTTGATGAACCCAGATCATCATATATTGGCAATTTCCTTAGTGAACTAAAATTTTTCACATATTTCCCCGAACCCTGATCATTGACGATCAATAATTTCCTTGGAAAACTAAACTTGTTCATGAATTTTTTTGACCCCCCCAATCATCAGTGATCGGTCATTTCTTGGATGATGTGGAAACCTGGATGTTATAGTGTCATTTGACACCACAAATGATTACGATGACTTATTGGTATGAGATTCATCCCTTTCCCTACTTGAAAGACCATTTCCCCCCTTTTCCTCCTTAAAAACCCTTTAAAAAACCCCATCTTTGTTGATGTACACAAATATCCTTAAAGAATTGTTGGATGTATGGGCTGACCTAGGTTCTACCTTAGTTCTCCAACAAAACCCTAGAAACCATCGGCCCCTCTGGTAAACCATAAGGCAACACTACGCACAAAGTGCACAATGCAGTCTCACCCGAGATGGATTATGGGTGGTTGCATGACCCAAGTGTCTAGAATCATGGAAGGGATGGAACTCGTGGGGATGTTATACTTATTCTACTTCATATTTCATCAAATCTACTATTTTATCCATTCAATAACATTCATTCTATAGAAAAAAATCATGCTATTCTATTATGCACTGCAAATAAACTTCAACAAGTG